>CAEFZY010018434.1:0-14727 GCA_903066815.1 Brachyrhaphis roseni | reverse complement strand
GGACAATTTAGAGAGCCCAATTAACCTGACAGTCATGTTTTTGGACTGTGGGAGGAAGCCGGAGTACCCGGAGAGAACCCACACATGCACAGGGAGAACATGCAAACTCCATGCAGAAAGACCCCGGGCCGGGAATCGAACCCAGAACCTTCTTGCTGCAAGGCAACAGTGATACCAACTGCGTCGCTGTGCAGCCCATTATTATTATTATTATTATTATTATTATTATTATTATTATTATTATTATTATTATTATTATTATTATTATTATTATTCATGTTCTTATTAGTGCTTTATTTCAAGATATTTAAAAGAGATAATGCATATCATTCCCTTTGAAAAGAAGAAATAAAAAATAACATACATCCACCCAGTAAGAACAAGACATTGTCTGAGTCAGCTTATTTATGTTATATATCATGATACTGTATTTAGACATGAGCGAGAATGAAACTAAACATTAAAGCTGACAGAAACACATCAGTATGCTAATATTGGAACAAAATGTTCCAATCTTTATTATTCAGTTGCGGTTTCTCACTGTTGGCAGCTTCACATAAAAGTAGATTCTTTTAAATTGCTGGCGGATAAATATATGTATTTTTTCTTAAACCATTCTTCCACATTTTTAATTGCCATAGTTAATTAATCTCTATCTCACATTAATCTACTTTGCAGTGTATGCTTTCCACAAAAAAACTAAGCTGGAATTTAATATATAATATAGGCATATAATTTCCCCTTTAACTTTAGGTTTTCTTTTTTTGTTCAGATTATGTTTTGTTCACCATTTTCTATACGTTTTTCTTATTGTACCATTAATTGTCTTCCAGCAATCTTTAATTTAAAAATCTTAGTTGCCCAACTCGTTTTATTTTGGAAAGCCTAGCGGAAGTTGCGCAGTAGCTCCGTTGGCTACCTTGATGACCTCCGCGGCTTTGTTTTCACAACATACCAGACTTGGCCGAATAGGAAGTGCAACAGCTTCACTTCGGAGCAACTTCTGATATCTTTTTTGTCCTTCCAACCACTTTCCTTGTTGTTCTTCGCCTCTGGGAATCTGCCGCCGACGGTTTCAGGATGGTGAAAGTGTCGTTTAACACCGCCTTGGCACAGAAAGACGTGAAGAAAGATGCTGAAACTCTGATCCCCGAGGACGAAACGGTGAGGTTGAAAATGGCTTTTCAAGCTGAACGGGGGGAGCGAAAACTAAACAGTTTTTTCGCCTGTTGGCGGTAGTCCAAAGCACTGCGAACTAGTTTATGTTAGTGTGTAGCTTTCCGTTTAAAAAAAAAAAAAGTCGTATTTTGCGTGACATTAAAAACGTTTAAAAATTCGGAACTCGGCGGACGTTACTTCCTGATTTGGCTTTTAGTGTTTTATTGGACTTTAACACCAACAGCCATTAAAGGGACATTTTATTCACTTGCAAGTTTTCGCTCCATTTTGTTTCGTTCCCACTCTTTAGGTAAAATTATTTGTTTAAACAATGAAATAATTTAGTAATAATGTTTATGGTTGAAGTAGACGTCGGGCTTTAGTTGGATTCTTGTCGGTTTAATACCGCGGCGCGAGCGCAGTTGAGTTTCTTTTTCCTCTCGATCTGTTTGGGAATCAAAACTTAAATAACGCACATAACTGTTGTTTTTAGAAACATAAATCATAAAATAAACAAAAGTAATAATAAGGAATTAGTTTCACCTGTTTTACCGAGTAGGTTTAGGTATTTACGTGTGTGATTTGGTTTAATATTGCGATATTATAGTATTGTAAACTGCGGAGTGACCTTATTTCGCAAAAAACCGTGTTGGACAAATAACTTATAGCGGTTTAAAACTAGAAATCTGCAACACTCTCAATTGAGTTTATTTCAAACTGAAATATTGTCATCTTTTATTGTAATTAGTCCTCTTCAAAACCTTCTATTTCAGTCCTGCTTTATCCTAATAGATCTGTTGCAGGGTTTCATGGAGACTTGAGGAGAATTAGATTTAGGGGTCTTGCTTCTACTAAGCACATTGTTAAAAGAGATTCAACTTATAACTTTATATTGTTGGAAAGCTTTTAAAACTAGTTTTTATTATTATTATTATTTAACTAGCGGGTACACTAGTAGCATGTGTTCTTAACCCTTTTCTGACTTAACTGCTCTCAAAACAAGTAGACATAAAAGTGGTTTGATGTGTCTATAGACCCAAACATAGTAGGAGTTCCTGAGGTGCTTTTAATGATTTAGGTATTTGGGTTCTTATGTATTGGGCCTGCATTGCTATCTTAACTGTGTCAGCACTATAAAAGCAAACGGATAAGCAGAGGAAGTCCTTGTCATCACATGAACTCTCACTCCCTTGCACAGCTCACTCTGTATTTTGTTGGGCTATCTAATCTCCTGACAGTTTCAGAAGGGAACACTTTCCTTTCTACAGCTGATGAGAAACGCGAGCATGTCAGCAGTAAAACCTGTGTGAGTTCAGGACGGTTTCCTCTAGTTGGCCGGGCTCACTCACATGTGAGTGCAGCTCCCCGAGTATGACAGTTTCTCCTGAGGTGTTTTTTTTTTCATATTCATGCATTTCACCTTCCAAAAAACACAGCGAGGAACGCCTTTGTGACGTAACACTTGCAAAAGAGAAATGATTCAACCTTCCAGAGCAGAGCGGGTTCTGCTGATTCGTGTTAAATCTGTAGGGGTAAAGTTCTTAACAATCGCTTTTTCTCAGCCAAGTTGCCACCCTGTTGTGAAACAAAGTTGTTGTCTTTTTTTCTTATTCAAGCAGAGGAAGTTTTAGCTCTTTGCGTGCAAGTCGAGAGAGAGAGAGAGGCAGAGCAGAGTCTCAGCTCTGTGCAGATAAACTGTTTGCTCGATTGCAAAATCGGAGTGTGCGTTTGGCACAAGTCAGAGATAAAGTGAGAGACGACACTTTCTGTTCTGTTTCAACGCGGTTTTCCAATCTTGTTTTCAACAACGTGGCTCTGTGGATTTTGTGGCCTGCAGTCTTGATTCGTTTTCGATCTGGTTCTGTCTAACCCTTATCTCGACGAGTTGAACGTTTCCTGTTTTGGGGGACGGCGTGCGTGCAAACACAGCGGGTTCTGGACTTGGTTTGGATTGTTTTGCAATGAACTGGATAGCAAACAAAAAAAAAGGCCGGATCTGAAATGTGTAGCTTCTTGTTATCAGCCTGATCCAACTCCTTTTATAATCATCCTAATCCTACATCAAAACACTGCAACTGAAATGCAAAGGGCTGTTTTAAAGGATATGATGATAGCATTAAAGTGATATAAAGTGACACTGATCTGTGCTGAGCCAAACTTTAAAAAACGGCCAGTAGCTCAGGGCCCAAATTTTTGGGAGTGGCCCACAATTTTTTTTATTATTTTTTTTTAAATGAATGCATATTTTCATACATTATACTTCATATAAGAGTCATACGTCCATATTATTACAACTCATAAGAGTTATAATAATATTTTGGGATTTTTATGAATATAAAAGGTACTCAAATGTTTTAAAATTTTGAAGTTATAATATTTTGGGGGGATATGCAGCTACTGGCCAAGAGACAGATTAAACCTTCCACCATCAGTTGGTATCATCGGTTCATATCCAATTGTGTATAGTTTTATCTATTAATGTAGAGTAACGTGTAGGCCTGCTATGATAACTAATTTTGCTGGTCGATAAATTTTCCCAGAAATTATCACAATAAACGATAATACTGTTGTTTTGAGACCATTTTCAAATGATATAATAGTAATGGCATAAAAATGCAAGAACACTTTTAGAAAGATCAATAAACTTTAAATTTTAATGAATACTTAACCCTGGAACTGGAAGACATTTTAAATATTCAGAATAAATAAACAAAACAACAGAAATGACAAGTAAAATGAACTATGAAGAGTCTGTAAACCAAATTGTCCTTCAAAAAAAAGGTCTAGTTGAGACCAAGGCACCATACTGAAGACTTTTCTCATCTAACCTTTGGTAGAAAGAGAAAGAGAAAAGACAAAAATAAATTGTGCAAATAGAAATTATTGAGCTCATTTTAATTTATTAAACAATTAAATGATTTATTGCTCATTTCGACAGCCCTAGTAATTTGTATTAGCAAAAATAATGTTGTTTTTTTGTTTTTTTTTTGTGAATAGGGCACCAAATGGTTTTCAGCCCAGGGGCCTACATTCTTGTAAATCCGGCCCTGGATGTGTGGACTCTTTTTTTTTTTTTTTTTGACCGTTCATTACTTGAAACGGTTTTGTTAATTGTAGGGATACATTATGATTTTAAGTCTCTAACTGCTACTTAGAAATGAAAAAAAGTTTCTTTAAGCTCCTCAACAAGTTTAGAGTAAATATGACCGTGGTTCTGTCAGCTTTCACTTCCCACACACCCAGATAGTTACAGGAGCAAATTAGTCGGCCGACTCAGTCACAAACTTTAAACATGAAGAAGCTCCAAAGAATTAGAACGTGTTCAATCATGTTAGGTGTTTCCCAGCAGGAATGATCCACTCGACAGAAGGACCTCCAAACACACATTAATGCAGGAATTTCTGGGTCATGTTTAGGGGTGGATGATGTTGGTTTATGTAGCAACAACTGTAAGAATTAGAGATAAACACACAAGTAGACAGTGTTAATTAGACCTGTCACAATAGCACATTTTGCTGGGCGATAAATCGTCCCAGTTCTTACTGATGCAAATGACAATATTGTCGTTTTGAGACCATTCTCAAGTTAATATATTGGTAATGGCAAAATAACACAAGGACTGATAAACTTTCAGTTTGTAAATTAACTGCAAGCTAAATGTTAATTATCCAGGCACACAACTAAAACCTTAAATAATATCAGTTATGATGTCTCTGTTTGTTATTGCAACAATCATACGGTACATGTACTTTCAGGCGTGTATCCAACTACTGACGGGAAAATTTAGATTTCCATCTGAAATATTTTTTCTAAACAAAGTTGCTCCTGTCATGCCTCTTTTATGTCCTTTCTACCACTTATGCAACAAGAGTTACTAAATATATGACTGGCATAGAACCTGATAGCTTGGTACTTACATATTTAACTAACATTTATTGCCATCCAAACAGTTTCTTTGTTGTTTTCGGTACATTTTATGATAGAGAATAATTTTAAATATTGTTGCAGCCCTGATCCTGGTTAATTATTTAGTGAAACACACTTTAATAGAATATCTAATTCTCAAAACAATATAGCAATAGAACTGTGCAAATTAGTTCTCATAAATGAATATCTCTCTGTAATCATTTCTTTCTTTCTTTCTTTAAGAGGAAAGATATTTAATTCTTGATGTTAAAAAGCAGTTTATTATTTAAATTTACAGATTACGGCCTCTCTTTGTAACTTTTGTCTTTCCAATATAACTAGAGGCTCTAGATTTTAATCTTTAATATAACCTCAAATAAGGGGTGGGAAATTATTGGGACCGTTCGTATGTGAAATGTGGATGAATTTTATTTTATTGGGACAATGATAAATATTAATATATCCCTCAAACTTCTTGTTAACTTTTACTGTTTATTTTCACTAGTTATTTCATGAGCGCAGCAATAGTGATATTAAAAAAAAAATTAATTAATGGAGTTAGTGGTGCAATAAAAATAGCTAACAATACTTTTTACCATCTCTTCTATCTGCATCTTAATAAATACTTATAAATATGGAAATAAACTACATGTTTACCATCACAAATCTGCAGAATTTGATAAAAAATTTGAATTTGCTTCTTGTTCCCCCAGTAGCGAAGGTGCTATTGCCTACTAACGAGTCACTGCTTTAGTGATGAAAGTAACTAGGACTGACGATGACGGTAGCTGCTGCAGGTTTATTTCTGTGGAAACGGTGGCTTCGTGTCTCCCTCATGGAGACAATCATCGCCTTTCACTGTGGGCGTACCGACAACCAACTTTGCCTGAATGGAAATAGTTCCTACGGCTCAGGAAGCAGCTCCACTGGGTTAACGACGCACGCCGCTCCAAAAAGGAGCCAGAAAATGGAAGTATTCAAATGAATCCTCCCATCGTGTCGGTTATTGTTTACGTCTCGAAAGAAACCATGAAAAAAATGATCGTTTTAGTTGTCTGTGTGGGAAAACGACACTCCTGTGTCGTAACCTGAACCACCTTTAACCCCACCTTGTTTCTGTGTCACAAATCCTGTGACCTTGCAGGTGCAACAGAAGGGGCTTTCTCTTTCACTTTCCCTGAGTTTCCAGTGGCAGCGTTCAGGCGGCCATTTTCATTGCTTTCTCAGCAAATTTTAGGAGTTGGAAAATAGGCAGCAAGATTCATCAGATGACCAGCTGAGCTGGACCGGACTGATTAGAGTGATAGACAAACACTGTAACCAGAGTACCGCAGTGTAAACCGTCTGATGAGCTGGTGTGGAGTGACCCAGAGTGGATATACAGCGCTCACTAGTGAATTTTTAAACATTTTTCTCTCTTTCTCTGCCACTGTAGTCTCTCATTCATCAGCTATTCCCTACAAACTTAAAAACCACAACAGGGGCGCGCTGTGGTGGCGTAGGGGATAGCGCAACCCACATTTGGAGGCCTTGAGTCCTCGACGCGGCCGTCGCGGGTTCGACTCCCGGACCCTGCGGCATTTGCTGCATGTCTTCCCCCCTCTCTCTGCCCCCTTCCTGTCAGCCTACTATATAAAAAAGGGACACTAGAGCCCACAAAAAGCCCCCTGGTGGGGTTAAAAAAAACAAAAAAAAACCACAACAAACGACCAGAAATGCTTTGGGTAAAATATTTAAACGGGAGTATTGTTTTAGGGTGTTTTCACACCTGATAGTCCGTAACAAACTCACTTTAATTGAGGCTGAAATCACACTGGCGGAAACCACAAAGGAAAAGACGACAGGAAGTAGTTGGAGAATGATGGCCTATCATGTTTTTTAATGACTTATTGCATGAACAAACTAATTCGTTTGTGATTTCTTATTTAATGGAAACACTGCAATTGTGAAATTGTACTGTTCGACATTACCTGAATATTGACAAAGTTTTGCGCACATTTGTAATGGAAACACAGCTGCTAAGTCCAGCTTTCTTCTTCACAAAAGGTAAACAGAAATGGAGTGGTGGCAAATTTTAGCAGTTGCAGGATTTATTTTTTATCTTTGGTGAAAGACCATAAAACATTTTTCCTTCTAGCACTAGACTCACATGTTTGTTTTGGTTGTATTTACCCAGAATGCCCTGTACTATAGTCTGCTTCCTGCTTTTGGAGTGTTCTCTAGTCCGCTTGGTGTTCACATATGTATTCAAACCTCGCCAGAGCTCACGTCAACCAAACTGAGACCAAGATTTTTAGTTCACTTTTTTGGAGTTCAATTGGGCGTTCACACCTTCCCAAACGAACTGACTAGCATTTGATTGGAGCGGACCAAACAGGGCTGGTGTGAACAAACCCTTAGTTTCTAATTGCCTTCAGGACAGTCTTTAGTAACGCACATCCTCTGTGGTGTGTGTGATGTTGTTTAGCCTATTACAGACTCGTGAGAAGTGTCTTCAGAGGATTTCAGATTGAACATACTTACAGTGGAGGTTTTTGTCTAGTGGTTGCGTGCTGGATTAGACTTGTTGATAGCAGCTTTTCCCTTCAGACATGTCCTGCTTTATTCTGCAAAGCTTTATTACATTGTAAGTAAATTGTTGCGTTTAGCTTCTAAAGATATATTTGAATCAACATGTGGAGCTAACGTTTTCAATAAAATCATGTTATTTTTTGCAACCCTAACATGGTTTCTGTTAATTGGCCTCTAACATATCTTAAAGCAAGTTCTATAAATTCACTGTAAACATGACTGCTTAGAGTGAAGATGACTGTAGGGAAACCCCAGATAGAGGGGGAAGCTAACCTTTACCCAGATCAATTAAAAATCCCTTTAAAGGCAGTAGACATTGCTCTTTGTGTTTTCTGCTTTCCCACCTACCAATGAATAGGCAGCTGAGTTTTTAGTTGGAACTTTATCTATGCCCAGTGTTGATTTATAATAGAACAGCCAATATCTCCATTTTAGTTATTTTAGTAGGTAGAAAAGCAGAGTTTGAGAGTAAAATAACTTGGAAGATGTTTCCCAATAAGTGTCTCAGGCCTAACTTAACCTCTAGCTGGTTTATCTTGAGGTTGACATGATGGCTCGCCACAGCTTATCCCCTCACAGGTTCACCAGTCACTCTGCGCTGCCAGCCCCGTGTATCAAAGGTCTCCGCTGAGCCAACTCTCTGTTAGACAGCAGCAGCTGTAGTGTTTGAGTTGGGAGGTGTAGCATTATCACCTTTCCCTACGTTGGATTTCTGAAGAAATACACTAATATCTGGATGTGGGATATGAGAGTCTTGTGGTTCCAATTATTATGTGTAGATCCAAGAAAAAAAAAAGATAGAAATTTGGAGTAATCAGAACTTTTTACCACAATGGAGTTGACAGATGTTTTCTGCAACACATAAAATGTTGTTGTTTAAGATACTAAAAGAAAACCGTTCAGATGGAGTTCGCAACATAGTATTTGAGATAGTCCCCAATTAAAAAAAAAACTTAAATATTTTTGTTTTTAATCAAAGATGGGACTTTTCAAATGAAAAAAAGATCACAAATAGATCTAGTATTTGGTAGAATTATAGTTAAGTTCCAGCTTAATATATGTTAATAGAAAAATAAACTTGTCAGTGTATTCAAGCTATGTGAAAATAGCCTCAAAAAACACAAAAAAAACATTTTTCTCATTATTGTTGAACAATTTGCAAAATTTGTCAAATCTAGAGTTTTGTTTTTCTTCAGTAAAATTACAGTTCTGATTTAATCACAATTATACGTAGCGACGCACAATATATCGGCACTATCATTGGAATTAACCGATGTTAGTTGCTTTTAACATATCGGTATCGGTCCGATATGAACAAGCGATGTTTATCTTCATCTTGTTCATCTATAAGGTCATTTTTTCCAAAGGTGTCAAAATGGTAGAGAAATATAATATTGGTAAATATTGCTGTGGGCCTTAATAGCTATATTACTATCAGATATCGACATCGGTCCAACTTTTCATATCCCCACTTATAAATATACGAATAGATCGTTAATGGAAGGAAAAGAGCTTAAAAACTATGAATAGTACTTTGTGTAACAAGCTTTTCAAGCCTTTTTCTACCCAGTTTTGCCAGCTCATGTGAAGCTCAATTGACATTTGAGAAAAGTTTCCTTTTTTTGTAAGACGTGTTTCAGATTGTTTTGTCTAAATTAGAACAGCTTATTTTAATCGAGGCTGATTCTGTGGTTTCCCCGCTGAGCATAACAAGGACAAAACGTCTTCATAAAGCCTTCCCTGTGTTGTTGTAAAGTCCAAAGTACAGCAGCATGTAAAACTTGCTGTTATGTGGTTGTTGTTTCACTTCTTTCTGTTTGCATTTGTTACGCCATGTCTGAAATGACGCATTCAATGGACGACCAAAAAACTATTTTTTTTTTCTTTTTAAATGCGGTCACTAAACAGTTTTTAAAAATTTTAATCAACTATGCTAATGCTATAATAAATACACTGTAGATAAAAAAAACGATAACCATTTCAACCCAGCTCGAGTTTTTTATTTATTTTTTTGTTGTAGAAAGCAAAACTTATGTGTCTGAGCAATTTTACGATCTCTTCTGAACTTTTTCTAACCCTTCACATTTCAACCCAACATCGCCCAACGCGCTGCTAAAAACAATGACAGATGTGTTTATTTTTGATGTAGTTATTTGACAAATAAAGGACATGTAAAATCTTGATGTTTTTCTATACATGGTCTTATTATCTTCACTCCTGTTGAGGTCAGATTATTTTAAAGACACAGGTGGAAACCTGTGAGAAGCTGATTGTAGACCAGCTACCTAGATAGATAACTTGAATAATTTACTAAAAAACATCAGTTTGTTTTTCTGGTGTTACTGTACAAAAGCAGAACAACAACTAAATATTTAGCATGATAAACATTTGATCATTTCTATAACTATAATTGCTGGGTCTCCACTGTATTTATTTTGCTCAAGTCTGTGTACAAAACTCACAATAACAAATAAATGTTAGAAATTGCAAATGTGATTGTAAATCTTGATACATTTCATTGTTATCAGCAACACGAGTAATTATTGCATTTCAGTTTCTGTTCTTCGTTTTCATTTTTTTGTAATTAAAACTGAGAAACCATAATATTTTACTGAAGGCAATAAAACCTCAACAATCTCCTACACAGCCCTGTCCAATGCAGACTTGGTAGTTTGTTGTTAAGCTTGTGGCTCATTTTAGCAACACAAATATTACAGGTAATCAGTTCACAAGACGTTTTTCAGTAGCGCTGCACCGATCCGATGTCATCTGTATCGGTCACGATATAGAAAAAAATTCTATATCAGAGATCGACTAGATCTGCCCTGAACCATAAGGGCAGATCTAGTCAGTCTAATTCTATACCTTGTGCTCTTAGCGACGTCATGCTGTATTATTTATTTAACATTAAGAATTCCTAATTTCAACTTGTGAACGATTAAAAAGAAGATTTGTTGGAGTTTATGTTTTATATTTCTGACCATGGTAGTCAATCTGTTAATTGTGTCAGTTTCAATTTCTTTATTATTTACTTTACATTGGCTGTTTTACTCCTAATTGCACTGACTGAAAAATTTAAATTTGTTGTTGTTTGACCAAGCTTGTGAAGTTAGCTAAATTTGTAATTCAGTAAATTCATGTCTGTGTTTTAAAAAAATTCAAACGTTTTAAGTCAATTCAGCAATGTTTTTCTGTATCGTATCGGCCGATTCTACCAATATCGGTATTGGTGTCGGAAGTGAAAAAAGTGGATCGCTGCATCCCTATTTTTAAGGTTATTCTTACTGAAATGTTCTCATTTATTCTAAGTAGAGAAAAACCAAATTTAAAAGAAAAAGTCATTTGTTGTTTGATGTTTTAAACAAGAAAAGAAACCGATCTTGAACCGATCTAAAGAAAAGTCTTTTTTTATGTTCAGACCTGATATTTTTATTCTCATCAGTTTTGAAGATGAAAACCTTCCTATAAAAGATTTGAAGACATTTGAAGGCTAGGTGTGCTGTTTGCCAGAAGGCTAATTATTAGTGAAAATAGTCAGATATTGCGTTTTATGCGGCTGTTACAGTCAGCCTTCTTACCACATCATGAAACTGCTTGTGTAGTCAGTCTAGTTTCCTTCCCTGTGCCACTTTCTGTAAACTCAAATCATCTTCTGAGCTGTTCCATTCCCATTCAGGAGGAGCTTTCTGATCCACTGACCACTGCTACACCTTCACATAACGATACAAGTTTGGATTACTGACCAAACATCTTGTTGGCTCCACACGTGGTTTTCCAATCGTGCACTCTCTGGTTATCATCTCAGGCATGTGGACCGCTTGAAAAGGATTACAGCCTAATCAAGCAGAGAGGGACTCAGCCACAGAGCTCTTTGGCTGCCTCCCACTGAGCGCCGCCGGCCCACTAAAACTCAAGAAGAGGTTGAGAGAGAGGTGGATTAAGCAGACAGGCAGGAACCGAGTTTGGCAGCCCTGGGGTCCAGATAGTGCAGGCTCACACGACCGCGTCCCTCTTTCACAGCTGACGCTTAGTGCAACTTCATAAGCCGGGCATAATGGCGTCCTAATAACAAGGCTGCTTCTTAATGCCTGCTCCCAGACTCCTTAAAGCTGGCCGTTTTCTAGTGGAAGAGGAGGATTTAACTGTTTGTAAATCACTTAAACTAATCACACTGCGTTTTGTGAAGCTAATTAATCCTCACGCGTGGTCTTAAGAGTCGGGGTCATTTGGGTCCCCGCAAGCTTCTTACTCTGTACGCGGTCTGTTTGGAGGCGCACTGACTCACAAAGATTTTGGTTTTTCTTTTTTGTTTGCTTTTTTTTTTGTGTCTGCGTTGGTTTTCGGGAACTGACGGTCTGACGGGACGCCGCCCACAACCCTCATACTCTCCTGACCGTCGCGCTAAGAGAGCTAATAGCATTTGTTGCATTTTATTAATTTTCCAAGACCTACTTTGGTTATTTGGGAGTGTATAAACCTTTTCTAGCATTTTCCTCTGAAATTCTTGGTACCAACAGAGTACTGATCTAATCCTCTAACCAGTCCTTCTCAGAAGCAGCGTAACCTGCTGGCTGCTTGCAGAGTTGAGGGTTTAGAGTTTCATGTGTTTGTGTCGGTGCACTGAAATTAAAGCTGTACTGGAAACAGATACTCGGCTGTCGACACAGAAACGCAATCCTTTACTCTGTGGAAAAAAGTACTTTGAGCCACTTAGCTCTATTTCTATATAATATGGTTTTATTCGTAGATAGATACATAGATAAACATGCCTTTAAAATAAATCCTTAGCTTTTGGTTACATAAAACATTTTAAACATAAAGAATTTTTATATTTTAGTAGGGATTATGTAGAATTAATATAAAAATGTAAATATATATTTTTTATGTTTATTTCATATGTATCTCTTGGCCTTTTTATGATGCTAATTAATTATTGATTTAAAATAAATTCAGACTGTTTTCTAGATCGATACTGTTATATCTATATAGTAATATTTGAAGACCTGCTAACGGCTCAGAATTTAGTTGTTTACTGTCTTACAAACCACACTAAGATGTCTCCTTCAGTGCAAAAGAAGAAAAAGTAACACTTTTGTCGTTTCTTAACGTCTAGTGGCTTTTCAGACTGTTGTACAACTTTTTTATTTCAAGAAAACACAGGGAACTAGAAACTCATGCTGGTGCTGCTGACGCATTGAAGTGATGGGGCAGGGGTTCCTCCATCTGCTCCACTGACATAGGCATTTCATTTTCTCTAAAATTGTCTTACAGAAATGACAATGTTGACTTTAAGATGTAAAAGCTTGAATTTACTCCCACATGGAGTAAATTCAATTATGAAAAAGTTCAGGAAGCTATTTATCTGTGAAATCATTGTCAGTGTGGACGGTGGAGGGTTAGGTAGCATAGTTTGTTGAATATTGATTAACAGAACAGCTCATTTAATATTTTATTTACATATGTAATTTTCTGTGTACAGGGTTTACCCCAGTGTATGAAAAGCCTGGCGGGCCACCAGGTTTTACTTGCACCCCCACCAGACTTGATTTTTTTTATGTTGGCTTTTCTAAGACTTTATAGTCGGTGTTTATGGATCGTTCATTATGTCAATCAATAACACATAATCACCTAGTGATATTTTCAAATTTTCTGTCAACTTCAAAGATTTTTTAACTGTAACAAAATGTGAACATTGACTTTATATTTCACATTGAAAATACAAACTAACTAAAATCACTGTTAATCATAACATTTTTAAATATTAACTATTACAATAACTAGTATTGTTACAATGTTCTGACCACATTATAAACTCTTTACCTTCTAGAATGTTTTATGTTGCTTAAAACAAGTGGCACCAAACATATGGCAAGCTTAGTTTGAATGCATTGTACCTATAAGTAATTAGCCAACACTAATAATAATTAGCAATATTTTGTGAAGCCCTAAATGCAGTGTTTTATACTATGTGTCTTTCATTTTTCTCTTGTAGCACAGTTGGTAAATGAAATAATAAAGAAAGAAAAAAACAGAATAAAATCAGCCAATAATTGTAAGAAGTTGTGCAAATGAAGTGTTTGTAAGAACTCTCTTTTTAAAACCTCTGTTTAGATCATCAAAATCGAACTGAATTATTTTAAAATGGGAAAAGAGAGTGGTTGTTCATTATTTCCGCATACATCAGGTTAGAGCTCTATTCAAAACCATCAAATTAGGAATTTACTAATAATAATAGCAATCACAAGCTCAACCAAACACTGTTGAAAGTATAGAAGCACCAAACACAATAATCACCTCAGTGTGCGCTGTGAGTGAACATTATATCTTTACACCTCTGTCTTTCTGATTACATCACGGTGTGACGTGTTCATAGGTCATTTCAGCTTCCTCAGAAGGAGCTGCGTGTACAGAAAACCGTAACAAAGATGTGTGTGATACAAATAGGACAGCCTAGAAAGGTCGGCCATTTTAAAAGATATACATAAACATAGATTTCATGTCTTGTCTAGACACAGTCTGCATGTAACATCAAGTATCTACTGCTCTACGTCCTGTGCACCATGTTTAGTAGTTTTTATTTTAGTTTTGATTAGTGATGCCATACCTCACATATTTTAGGTTATCTGTGCTTGTATTCATGCTTATTTAGATTTTTAGGCTTTTTTTTTGCTTATGTAATTGGTCTCCAAAGTTTAATTATCTACGTAATCTTACTTTAATCTCTTGATAGCAAGAGCAAAAGCCCAAATCTGTGGTAGAGAAAACGCTTGACAGCTGAAATTAGTAGCACGAGGGGCAAAATGTCTCGACCAGAATGTCCCTTAATGTTGGTCAGATAGAAGCTGCGTTTCCATTACACATGTGCGCGACACTTTGTTGATATTCCTGCTAATGCAAAAAAAATAAAAAATACAATTTGGCAATTGCCGTTTCTCTGTTAAATAAGAAACTCAATTAAAGCACATGTGAATACGTTTTTTTATGCCTTAAGTCAGGGGTCCCCAAACTCGGTCCTCGAGGGCCGGCATCCTGCATGTTTTAGTTCTCTCCCTGGTTTAACACACCTGGATCAAATGATTGCTCATTAGGAGA
>CAEFZY010018433.1:0-24248 GCA_903066815.1 Brachyrhaphis roseni | reverse complement strand
GGGGGGTGCTGGTGGACTGCTCTAGCTCCTCTGACCCCGGGCTTAGCAGGTGATGTGAGCACCTGTATAAATATTGAAATATTTAGTCTGTGTGCTTGTAAGGTGGACCTCACTTTTGGACCACAGTTTCCACAGTAAAGCAGAGATTTCAGAAACAGCCATACTGGTCATTTCAACCCTTCTGTCTCATTGAAGTCCAGTTAGGGGCAATACATGTCAAAAACGTACTTTCTAGCAAGATCCTCATACTTACAGAGGACCCCTGCCTATTTGTAGTTCAGTGTTCATTTATTTTTCTGCTGAATGTAACCCACAAATGTCCACCTATTTGTGGATTTTTTTGTAGAGGATATCTAAAATATTCAAAATAAGATACATCTTGGGAAACTGGAATGCCTATTCAAAATGCTACTTGACAGGCTATTGGCTGGCATTTGCAAAGCAGCCAATTCAGCAGCGCATTTGTTTCTCCAAAGTTTAAAGATCATTTTAAAGAAGTTCACTTCAGTCAAACTGACTAATCTGCACAAGCAAACAAAAGCAATGTGGCTTTCAATAGGCAGGTTTAAGAACTTATTTTCCCATAGGACAAAAAAAAAAAAAATCAAGCCAGATTAGCATCAAAAACCTGACATGCTTTATTAATAATTTTGCTTTACTTTCCTCCTAATTTTGTTGTGTTAAACTGTTGGATAATTTTTATTGTTTGGTCAATTCTGGAGCTGCAGTAGCTGAGGAGTTAACATTAGAAATTTATGTTAATGGTCACAGATAACAGCAGCGTACTTCTAATCTCATTATTAGAAATTTGACGAGTTTGTCTTTTTAAAGTAGTCCAAAAGTAGATATGGAAAAGGAGAGCACCACAAATAGTAGTTATTAAATGTGATTATGGATCACTGGCTGTTTCCATTCAGCCAAACACCTGCTATTCAGCCTCCAAAACGGCAACCGAGTAAAAATATCATGGAATAATGTAGTGAGTAAATTACCCATATGTCTGTCTCTCCATCCATCTGTCTGACTCAGTGTGAAGCTAAACTATGTTTCAGGTCACCGTGCAGATTGTGCCAAATTACAAAAAATTACACACACACACACACACACACACACACACCCACACACACACGCAGGCCAGTTCCTTTGGTGACAGAAGGGCGCTGAGAGTTGGTAATGAGAAAAAGGTCCTTGTGCATGAAAGCTCACATCAGCATGCCAGCTTGAAACACACACACCCACACACACACAGGCGTACACTCTGACATTAAGCGGGTCAGTAACACCTTCATTAATATTAATATTAAATCATTGTTCAGCTCTTTTTTCACCTGGTGTGACGTGGCTTTACTCTGAGCTGATCAGGGTGACATGATTTACCGTTTGACTTCGAGTCTCTGCAGTTCAACACTGCATGGAAAAAAATCCCTTGATTGAACCGTCACTGTGAAAAGATACCTTTCATTCAGAACTGAGCTCTTTGGTGTCTTCACTGATGCTTGAAATGATTGATCAGATTCGTCATGATAAAGCAATTATTAAAATAATAGTCAACTAATTTAGTATACAGACTCAAAAAAATTGCTGAAAGAATGTCAGAGCTGTAATTAAGCCAAAATTGTAGAGGAAATACATACATTGTGCATTTAAGATAACAACACTATATTTGTTTGTAAATATTTTCTACCCAGAACTCTGCAAATTGCCATTTTAGCTTCATCTGGTTCAAATTCTTTAAGAAAATTAAGTGCCTTTTGCTGTCCAACAATTAATTAGTAATCCAAAATGCTCAACCCTTTCTACACTGCAGAAAGGGTTGAGCATAGAAGCATTGTTAGAAGTATTTTTTAGCTGCAGATGCATCCTTTTCTACAAATGATCAAGTGTTCGCTAATGAATGTTATTGCATTTTAGGCAATAAAATATAATTATTTTTTATTTAAAAAGGAAATGAAACATTTGTTTAGTTGCATCTTTTAATGCATTTCTAACATATAAAAAGGCTTAAATGAAAAATTTTGAAGACTGTGCCAATTAGAAATTAAAATAATCACTGCTACTTGCAGATATTCATTTCTGTGTCCCATATAATCTCCACTGTGTATGGAGATTATTTGCAGTGTTTGGGATCATCGACCTGTTCATGACCCAGTTTGGTTCGAACCTCAGCTGGCAGATAGTTGGCTTTACGTTTGTCTGGAGAATGCAAAATGAGAACAAATCACCAGCCTGCCACCGCCATGCAGTTGAGTATTTGTCATCCTTGAACTTTAAGATGACTCGATCGCATACTTTATCAACAGCAGAATGTTTGTATTTTAAAATTTTGTTAGCTTCTTTTTCATCCGACACCAGAGACTCTTGGCATTTTCAGCTTAACATACCATTACCTCTGAGACTGCAGCATCCAATTAGGAGTTTGTCCTTGTTTCACCTCCCCACTGCAAGGGAAGATGGGAGGCAAAGTTTCAGATTAAGAGGCTGGTTGGCAAGTCATTAAGACATGGGGAGACATGAGTGGGAAGACTAAAAATTGAGTAGGAGCACCTAGGGAGACGGAGAGACGCAGTTATCATGGCGCCTTTTAATCATGCATGCACTCTGAGGTTTTACGTGTAATTCTGCTAGTGGAGGCAGCTGTGAACATTATATATAGGAGAAAACTGCAGAGGAACAGAGCTGGTGGTCTGAAGCTGTGATGTAATTCTGAGGGAGGGATGTCTGATTGATCTGAAACATTATGCTGCCAGAGAACAGCTTTCGGACAATGTTAACCCCGTCACTGCACACTGCATGCTTCCATCTGTCTGCATGATGCTTCTGCAGACATAACCCTTTCATACCCTGAGAAGGAAACTAAAGATTCATATGTTACTGTGTAATATCATTTCTGTCTTCAGTCAGAGGCCTCTTCAGATTCACTGCAAAACAGACTGCTTTTGGATATCATTCCTGCCCACAGCGTTACCATCCACAAAGACTAAAGATGATATGAGTTATGACACTTCATTTGCCTTTGGGATACATAATATATTTTTAATTCAATTGAACAAATTCTGTTTTTAGATTTTTATTTGTGTCATTTTATGCTCTACTTTGTGTCGGACTGCCCATAATATCCGAATAAAATATAATTTTGTGGCATCTATTATAGCAAACGTGAACAACCTGAAGGGATTATTTGTTTGTAAACATGGCGGATGTGCGCGCAGCTTGATTTCAGAAAGAGCCAACCAGCCTTTACACTGTTACCGGTTGCCATAGTTACCCGTAGTACTCATGTTGTTTTAGCATTAGAAATACGTTATGCTGCCAAATTGGCATTAGTGACCCATTACTGACCCATAGGTGTTACATTCAGATGAATTATAATAAATGGCGAGAAAAAATCTCCCAAACTTCAGTCGCTACACATTACTTAGAAGGAATATTAAAGCAGTTTTACTTACTGTACGGACAGGTTTCAGTGAGATATGTGTTGTCTAAAACTGTAAATCTTCATTAAAATAAAACATGTTTAGTGTGCAAAGGACAAATGAGTAGTAATATTCCCTTTTTGGTCACTATTACTCGAAAAATGAAGATGAAGCAGGTAGCTATCTGAAATTAAAAGTGTATCAAGCTGAACGGAGGCTGTGTGATGTACAGAGACGCTGAACTAAAAATAAAACCTCTGACATCTGCAGACAACCAAACCTGCACCAGGCAAAGAGAGGTGAATTAAAAATGTTTGGTCGATTCTGGCTTGCTTTCTACAGGAGACATGCACAGTGTAATGGGTGCTGACGCAGCTTGACGTCCACTGATGAGGAGTTCAAAGTTACGATCACCAGTCGTACATTGGTTAACTTCCATTGGCTAGGTTACCTACCTGCTGATTTCTGCAGGAATAAAAGGCCTATAGTGAAGCACAGTTAAAGATTGGGACAATTCATGGTGGCCCAAATGAAGACCAACCCAGAGACAACCAAAATGCATTTGGTTGTCTCTTCCTTACGTCCTCATGTGTGGGGATGCTGTCCCTCTTACTTGCCTCACAGCGTTCGTTCAACCTGCTTCTGTCTCTTTGCATCGGGGGGGAAGCTTCCTGGTGACCCTTGTTTTGTTCTCTGCTGCCCATCTCACCATCATCGCTCGCTGTGTTTGACTTTGTTTGATCGTCTGTCTGCCTGGCTAACCGGGCCGCCGTTCTGCCCGTGTGCTCACTGCAGTGAAAGACATCATGGCATTTGAAACAGCAGGACGCACTGTGTGTTTAAATGTCAGCTAAGCCCATTGGTAATAAACCTTCCTTATGTCCCAGTGTCTGTGTTTTTCTTTGTCTTTTTGTTATAGTCTTCCACCAATTTATCTCTCTTCTAAAAGAGAAAAATCTAAAATAAAAACGGATTTTCTTGTGTGTTTCTGTCCAGGATCATCCATGAGGACGGTTTTTCTGGTGATGACGTAAAGCAGTACAAGCCTGTCGTTTACAGCAACACCATCCAATCTCTGGCTGCCATCGTCCGCGCCATGGATACGCTGGGCCTGGAGTACGGAGACAAAGAGCGCAAGGTCAGAGAAATGCTTTGCAAAACAGATCCGCCGCTCATGAGCTGCAAAATATACGTGCCACTTCCCAAATGTGTTGGCCGGACTTGAAGTGCAAACTCAAATGCTTCACAGTCACAACCAAGTCCAGTTTATTTATATTAATTTCAGCAGCAAGACAGTCAACGTGCTTTGCATCATAAAAACATCATACAGTCATCAATTGTGAAACAAGAAATAAGCATTACATTTTGTCATGTATCATCATCAAACTCATCTACACATGAAATATGTGTTTCACTACTGAAAGGCAGCTCTAAACAGGTGGGTTTTTAGCTTTTATTTAAAGGAACTCTGTTTTTCAGCTGTTTTGCAGTTTTCTGGAAGTTTGTTCCAGATGTCCATAGAAGCTGAAAGCTGCTTCTCCGTGTTTGGTTCTGGTTCTGGGGATGCAGAGCAGAACAAGAACCAGAAGACCTGAGAGGTCAGGAAGGTTGATACAACAGCAGCAGCTCTTTAATGTTTTGTTTTGTTTTTTACTGCCAAGCCGTTTATAAACTAACAACAGTATTTTAAAATCTATTCTCTCAGTGAAGGACTTTAGAACTGGGTGATGTGCTCTATCTTGATGGTTTTAGTCAGAACACCAGCAGCAGCGTCCTGGATCAGCTGCAGCTGGAGGATTGATTTTTTTAGGCAGACCTGTAAAGACGCTGTTGCAGTAATAAATGCATCTAAAGATAAACACATTGGAGGAGTTTCTCTAGATCTTGCTGGCACACTATTTCTCTAAACCTAAAAACGTTCTTCAGGTGACAGAAGACCAACTTTGTAATTGTCTGTATGTGGCTCTGAAAGTTCAGGTCAGAGTTCATCACTACACCTCCTCTACTTCTGTTTGATCTCTAGTTTCTGTAATAACTGAAGCTGTGCTGACTCTAGATCTTTCCTCTTTGGGTCTAAAGATAAAAACTTCAGTTTTGTTTCTGTTCGGCTGGATAAAGTTTTGGATTTAGGATGAATTTGACCCACTGAGCTTTGCCTCTGGTTCCTGACACAGAAACACACTTTATGTCTGTCAGCCACCTTGAGTCCAGCTCTTGTATCAGAGCAGCACACTCCTCTACGCCCGCTTCTCTTTGACCTCTTATTACGTACGTCTTTGCAGATTTTGTTGGAGAACACTATAACTAATTAATCAACTGGTGCTGGAGGGGTTTGTTAATGTTAAACCTCCATAAAACTGCAGGGATGGAGCGGCAACATTAATGATCAATCAGAAGACGGGACAGAGATCACATGACTCAAGGTGTTCAGCAGGGTCAGGTTAATGCTTACTCCACATCATGCAGTTTATAGAGTATTAATCCCTTTGTGAGGTTGATCATGTTTTCTTTCCTGCTCTTTGTCTGTATAGCAGCAAATTGTTGGTTATTGGAGACATTTCTTCTGATATTTGATGTATGTCTCCCAGATGTAAAGACTAATAGAAAAGGCTGCCAGCCAACTCTGTCATGCAGAATTCCATCTTGTCAGGCTACGTTAGTCCTGCTTCTGCCTTTGCTAAATCCCCACAGCAGGCAAGTTCAATATGTAATGCGCTAATTGGGGATTATGTGTCTAATCCAAAGAATAACACCAGTTCTGTCTGAATTTAGAGCAATGGGGTAAAGGTTAATTAACAACTCAGGGACAAACCCTGACAAAGCGCTTAGTTATATCCAACATCTTATCTGTGTTTTGCTGCGACTTTGGTGCTAAAACACTCATAAACAATCTGTAAAATCTAAGGTTGTAGGAAATAAACTTTGAGTTCGCTCCATTTAAATGGCCAGGGCACAATTTTGTGGGAAAGTTTTCACACAGGCTGTTCAACAGATAACGTCATACCTTTACAATTAAGCAAATTTATCTTTCAGTTTTGATTTTGACTTCAAATACACACAAAACAGTATTTCAAGCGCCAGCATTAGGCAAACGAATAAAGAAAAATCATTCTTTTATTTGGGACCAATCTGAATTCAGAGACAGATTTACATCATGTATT
Source organism: Brachyrhaphis roseni (assembly GCA_903066815.1). Lineage (NCBI taxonomy): Eukaryota > Metazoa > Chordata > Actinopteri > Cyprinodontiformes > Poeciliidae > Brachyrhaphis > Brachyrhaphis roseni. The sequence goes on along the minus strand of CAEFZY010018433.1, from coordinate 17,674 downwards.
CAGCTCTCATTTTTTTATTTGTAAATTTATCTAAATTTAATCCCAAAATGATTCATACTTCTGTCAGATTTAAATTTAGAGTCAGATTTTATTGATCTAAGAAGTTTGTATCTCATTATAGAATAAACAGAAATCAAATATAAAACTATCTAAAAGGAGCATCAACAAGAAAAAAACAGCTTTTATCCACATTTTATTAAAAACGGCATGTTGAAAAATACACCCTTCTTAACTGAAAGGTCTGCCTTTGAGGCTGTAAGGTCTCTATGCCATTACCATAATCTGTAGTTCCCTTCACAGATTATCTATTAGCTTCAAGTCAGGACTCTGAAGAGTCGAGTTGGTCAAATCTAAAGATGAGTTTGAACCTTTTACCTGCTAGAGGTGTGAATAATTTTGAACAGCTCCATAAAACCTGCAGTGAACTACTTACACTGAACTGAAATGAGTCAAAAACATTTCAAAACAAATAATTATGAGTGAATAAATGTTTGTTCCTCAGTTCATTTCCAGTCACTACCAGATTATTGTCCTGAGTTCCTGTTCTGCTGTCTGCCACAACCCTCTGAATTTTTTTTTTTTTTTTTTTGCACAATTAATCATTAACTTGCTCATTGCACATTACTGTCATGGTTGGTTCTGCATTTTGGTTCTCCTTCTGCAGCTACGTTTCACACAATGAACACTCTGCTACTGGCTTTAACCTCTTTCAAAGGCACAGAATATTTTTACTCACAGCCAAGTTATTGATGTTCACTGCTGAGATGAAATAACAATACACCTATTGATTAAGATAATATATCTGTGTGTGTGTTGGAGTGTTTTGTACACATCGGCATTGCGTTTCCTGTTAGAGGTGACGGCATCAGCTTTAAACCTAATGGAGTGCTGGTGTGTGTGTGTGTATATAATTGTGTGTGTGTGGCACTGCATTATGTTGTTAAATCCTGACATTTGAAAATATTGGATTGGAAACTGCAGAGAAATACTCTAAACGGTTATAAGAATCGACCTCTGACTAAGGAAGACAGTTACTTTGATTTTTTTGTTGCATCATTTCATTTGGTGGGATGTAAAATGAGTCAGTCCCCGATGTCGAGTATCTGAAGGTGAATACTATTAAGTTTTCTCCACGGGGGCTTCATTTTTTTCATTTCCACCTCCTGAAGGCCTTGCTCCTGAAACCTTGAAGGGTGCAGACCAGCCCTGTTTAATCCGCTTTAGTCGAACTCCTGTCCGTTTATCCAGAAGGTCAGGTTCATTTGGGGAGGTGTGAATGCTAATCGAACTCTGATGCGGACTAAAAAATGAATGATTTGGTTCATCAGAATGTAGCTTGAGACCACTGGTCTGAATCTTTTTCATGCAGAAAGAAAAAACTTTGTCAGTACTCCAATGTCGGAAAATCGATTGCAATCGTGGTGTTTCCATTAAATAAGAGACACAATTAAAGTCACATGTAAATAAGTTTGTCTCATGCAATACATCTTTAAAACGTGCTGTGCCTTCATCCTCTACCCACTTCCTGTCTTTCTGTCAGAAGTAACATTCGGCTGTTCATGTGACTCACATGATGCAAAAAAAGTGTTTTTGTTGCAATTTTGAAAAATAAAAACACACACAAAAAACAAAAAAAACATTTCAACCTTACTTTTTATTGAAAAACAAGTTTTTTTTTTAAATTAACGTGTTTCCATTAAGTCATGGTCAATGGAAACACGGCTAGAGAAATGCAGAGATCCATGATGTGGTGAAATACATGAGAGGATGAAGGCAGATGATCTAAAAGTAGAAGCGTTTTAGGAGACAGTGGACATTAGACAGACGGTGAGCTTTGTGTAAACTACGGTCTACACCTCACTTCCCCACCAAGGGACCAGACACACCGACTCCCATAAAGCATCAGGAGTGTGTGTGTGTGTGTGTGTGTGCATAAATACACCTTTCCTTTTATTAAATAATCTTTTTTTAGTTTTTCAGGATGGCACTGATTGCTACCTTTGGCGCTCGCTCTCACCTCATCTTCTGTTAGCACCGCACCCACCCACCCCATCTGTTCCCGTGGCCTTCGCTGGTTGCTGTGGCAACCTGCTGTTTTGCCTTGCTCTCAACACATTCCGCAAGCTTGTGTCCAAGGGCGGTGTGACACACACACGCACGGTGCAGGCTCGCGCAGTGACAGCAGGCCTGAAATAGACTGTGCTGCCACTGCCGTATGAAGCTTTGAGCACTTTTCACTCAGGCCTGAAGATATGAGCCACTTCACAGCATGTGGGAGCATCTCTCTGGATGCTCCTGCAGTGACCTGCTCAGTTCAGCTTTGGCTTTTCGTTGCTTCCTTTCCAGTGATGCAACAAGATTTGGTCACACACTGCAAAAATGCAAGTATCTTAGTATATTTAAAAGAAGACAAAACAAACTTACAAGTAACTTTTCTACAATGTATAGGAGCTTGTTTTTAGTGAATAATTCCTTAATATGATGAAAAAATCTTTGTTTCTTTGGCATGAAGAAAATGTCTTGATATAATCTTCCAGTGGAACTCTTAACTTAAGGAATACTTAACTTAAAATCCTACATTTTTCTGAAAAGTTACTTGTAAGTTAGATTTTGTATAACTTCAAGTTTAGTAAGATACTTGCACTACAAATTAAACCAAAGCTACTTGGTAAGACTTGCAATGTTTTTGTCTTTTGAGCCAAATATTTATAGTGGCCTCCACTTTCACCAAAAGGTCTTTGCTCAGATGTCTGGTTCACAGCGAGAGGAATGGATGTTTCCGTTGGAGGGAAGCTACATGTTGGTAGTTGTTGGCTCTGTTGACTTTCTGCGAGAAGGTTCTGGGTTCAAATCCCAACTTGAGATCTTTCTGGATGAAGTTACATGTTCTGCCCGTCATGACACCATGATGGATTTGCAGATTGATTTAAAAAAAAAGACTTCATGAAACCTTCCAACAACAATAGCGATAAAGCATTCAACCAACTGAGATCAGATCAGCTTTTCTAACACAGTGATGATGCTGTGTTGACAACAAACTACCTCAGGGAGTTCGATCCTCCTCATCAATTTTTTATCCCTGCTATTTCCAGCTAAAAGGTATCTACAGCTTGATTTTCATACCTGCTAAAATTTCAGGTTTAGACCAGATGTTGCTCATCTTTGTTGTTTATGGATAACTGAGACATGCATTGGCTTTGTTTACAACCAAAAGATGCTTAGTAAGAGGAGAGAGGCTGAACCGTAGAGAATATTTGGAATGGGATGTGACCTCAGATTTATGTAATTTTACAGTGGACATTTTATTTACTCATTATAGAATAGAATAGACATTATGTCACACAGTGGAGAAATTCAGGTATAGCATGGTTTTAGGCATGTAGGTTCACACAAAAGATTAAAAAAAATAATGAAAACAAACAAAGTAAATTAGGAATAATGATGTACCATACAGTAAAGACAAAATTATAACGTAAAAATATTTGAAATGACGACCTCCAATCCAAGAAATGTGAAACTTAAAAAAAATTGCACACACATATGTGTATTGAAAAACAATCAACTATTTCCAATATATAAAAAATATAAATCGTGCAATCTTTACTTGTATTAAATGTTTTTTTTATAAATTGGATTTTTTATGAAATCATGGCTGACCTTTCTTCCACCTCTGCAGAGCTTCACTTTATTTTTTTGCTCTGACTTTCTGAAAGCACCAAGACCTCTTAAGAGTTAGCCTGAAGCCATCCTGTGTCAGCTGTTTAGTGAGTCTCTGCATTACTGATGGCTTAACCTTTAAATCCATTTTCCATATAGGAATTGTTTCAGTGGATTCAGACAAAGCTGGAGAGATGGCAGTATGTGTGTCTCTGTATCAGATGTTCGGTGCTTGCTTGGCAGTAGTTGCGGTAAAGATCCGGTTCTTCTATTGCTCATAAACAGAGAACAAATGGCACTAAGTTTCACATGTTGCTGCAGAAGCAGAGACTCATTTAACGAAGCAACTCCAACAGAGTTTGTTTAGTTCCCCAACATGTCTGCAGTTCATACTCCATCTAAGAACAAAGTGTAAGATTTGAAAAAGGAAATAAAGGATGCAACTTCTTCTGAACTAAAGCACAAATACTTTGGAGAAACACAGTATTTCTACGGACTCTTGAAGACAGAGAGGCTGGACCATAAGGGGGGAGATGGGATGAACAGACGGACAGGATGAAGCGATGCACAGGACAGAAAACGGACAGAAGGCAGGCCAACCTGCCGGCCTGTTGTTGTGGAAACGGATCCTCATTCTGAAGATTCATCTGTGTGTCTGGATGAGCTTTAGGTTTGACATCCTTCAATAAAATCCTTTCTGCTCATTAAAAGTATGACTCCCTCCTTCTGAACACCCCAACTTTGATTCCTAAATATTAATCTACACTTCAAGAGTTTAACCAGAATACCTTAGTGTCTGAGATTATTTTCTAACTATTGATGTGTTTCATAGAGGTGGCAAACAAACTTTTTTAGGGTTTCTTCTGTAAAGAAACCCTAATGAATTTCTAAGCTTCCCTTTGGGTCACCAACTCAGAACATTTATTTGTTTATAAAGAAACTAAAGAAATTGGCCAATGAAACTATGTCAAGCTAATATGTGACAAGCAGGAATGGCTGACAAGCAAAAGGATTTGACCAAACTGGGAATGCTGGATGCTGGTTCAAGAGACTGGCAAAGGTGAAGTCAGAAAGATAAACCTGATATAAAATTACATCATTTACCTTGTTGGAGTAAATATTCTGTGATTTATCATAAATGTGGAGAACTTGAGGGTCTGATGTTAAATTTGTCTGCAAGACCAAAAATCATGTAATTGTTCCCACTTCTTGAATCAATATTTTTTATTTATTTTATGCATGTTAATTAATTATCGATCAATAATAAAATGATTAGAAATGTAAATTTCAGGAAATGACAAACTTTCAGATTTTAGCTGTTTGGATCAAGATGAGCTGAAAAATGTTTGATACATTTTCCACAACAAGATTAAGAGTCAAATAAAAATGGCTCCTAGTGTTAAACTGAGTTGAAATCAACAGAGAGTTTATTTATAACCTTTTAGGTTATAGATCATCACACCTGGTGTGTATGTGTGTGCGCGTGTGCGTCTGTGTATACCAGGTTTTTATGTGGGAACCTATTTCTGTCTACAATGTGGGATTATGGGGCCATTGCTCCTTGTGGGGACATTTTCTTGGTCCCCATGAGGGAAATTGTTGGTTTTGGGTTAGTGCTTAGGTCTGTGATGGTTATGTTTAGGGTAAAGGTTAAGGTAAGGGTTAGGTATGTGATGGTTAGGGTCAGGATTATGGTAAGGGTTAGGCTGTGGAAATGAATGGAAGTCAATGTGAAGTCCCCACAAGTGATGAAAACACGAGTGCATGTGCGTGTGTGATAGATCCTTTCCAACCAGGTTAAGAAGGTCACCATGTGGACTGAGCTTTTTATGCACTCACACACACTCCCAATCTGATGTTTGAAGCTTGTTTGTGTGTTTTTTGGAGTGTGTGTGTTGCTGTTTGAAGTCCTGTGCTCTCTTTGATGCCGCCCCCTACTTTCCACCTTTATTTTCAGCATCATCCCATCGTCTCTCCGCCTCCTCGGTCTGTCATTTCTGTTTTTATCTTTTCTTTCCTGCTTCATCGTGGTTCTCATCTTTTTTTCCTTCTGCTTTGACTTCCTGTTCTGTCTTTTTTCAGCCATTGTCATTTAATGTCTTGCCTTTTGGCAGGTTGGTGCAGCTGAGAGTTATTTCCTCAGATTTCCGACATTCATCTTTTGGACTTTCTATTCTCATAGCTCTGCAGATGGAAGGTGACGGGCTGGAATGAACTGCCTCAGTTTGAAGCCCTGGAGTGATGAGGAGTGATTTACTCAAAGATACACACGCTGTGGATTTTAGAGGATAAAAATAGTGAACCACAGAGCAAGAACAGAGAAAATTTTCGGCATTGTTAGAGTGAGATTGTCAGAAATGAAACGTATCCTAGCAACAGGGAGGACGGTGATCCTACACCTGAGATCAGGGATGCTAGTTTTATCAGTGTTGTCTTTGTTCCATTATTGCTGCAGCTTAGGGTCTAAAAATGCCAGTTTTTTATTTTTACTGCAGCATTTCTCTGATGAAGCTTTCCCAGCTCAGTTCCACTGTTCCCAGTTTCTGTTCCCTCTTCTCCTCTGATTGGCTGGCTCCGCCCCTCGCTCTCAGTTCTACTACCATGCTCTCTCTGCTCCCTCAGTCTAAAGACTTGTAGGTTTTATGATCTGGACTGCCTGCTGGTGTAAATGTGAGTGTGTGTGTGTGTGTGTTCCAGTCACTGTGATAGCCTGCCAACCAGTACAAACTGGGATGAAATCGAGCATTCTGCCAACTCTGCTGGTAAACAGCTAAGGAAATAGATGAAAGAAGTAAATTAAAACAATCATTTGGTTCTCTTTTATAAATCATCTTTTATATCTTTAAGTCCTCAGAAAAACCCTAAAATTAGATTCTTGAAAACCTGAGGAGCTCATTTTTACAACAAAAAATAAAATGCATAATTTCAATGGATAAAAATGTAAACTTTTATCCACCCAAAAACATCCATTTGATGTTCTTAGGCAGGAGGAAGGAAGCTGGACCAAAGAAACATTAATTACTTTTAAAAACTATGCAATGTTTACCTCCGTTTCAAACAAATAGTTATCAAAAGTTTATATTATGGTTTTTGAATTGTTAATGTGAGTATGTTTAAAACAAACAACTGAAATTTAGAAACTGAGGTGATAAATGGGTCATAATATTCTAATATTCTCTTACTTTACAAGTTGACAACATTTTTTGATTGGAATAAAGGTTTTATTAAAATACTTTACGTATTTTATGTTTCTGCAGCACTGGTGACTCACATTGTGACATTATGTGTGTATATATGACAGCATGGCTGTATTACTCATTGAGTTGCTCATTTGCATGAAAGCATTTGAAGCAGCGGGATGATTGAAGCGATGCACCTGACAGGATCATTTCTGTGTCTGAAGCAGAGGTCAGAGTCGCTCTGAGATCCACTCACTCAGCTGCAGCCGCCCGTTTTACTGCTTTCCCTTCTGTTTGTGTGTCGGTGAACCAGCAGTGCATTTAAATAGGAAAGCCTGTCAAAGTGCATAACATCAGGAAGACTCAGAGTGGAGCCTTAAGGGAAGAAAACACACACTCACACCCTCGTACAACCAGTCCAGAAATCGCCTTGTAGCATCTTTCTGACTCTCTCGCTCTTTCTCTTTCTATCTCACACACACACAGACACACACCAACACACAGGTGTAAGTCACAGCCTGACTCCCTCAGCAACCAGACTGGTGCTGCCAGCATCACATGACAGGCACATGGACCCGTAGCGCCACGCCGAGCCACAACACCGCACTAAGAACAGAACCATGATTCCTTGCTTCTGTCGTCCACGGTTACCAAGGCTGTCGATCACAGATGCTGGTTTGCAAGACACTTTTGTCTGTGCAATAACATTTTTAAAAAGAAAAAAAAAGAAATCACATGCAGAGACAGAAGGAAATGTAGCTGTAATTATAGTGCTGCAAAATAAGATCGCATAGTAAAAAAATAAGCGTTTTTTTAAACCTGACTTACAAGCATCAGTTATGCACGACAAACTTCCTTGACTTATTTTGAATCGTCCATGTAACTATCTCTAATCATAGTCATATAGTATTTAAATTCACATTAATTGTGTCTATTTATATGATTCATCCCAATAATCAAACGAGTCCGGTTTATAATCACAATCCCATTCAAACACAGTTCATTTAATTCCTTCCATTCACAGCTCAGAATCAGATGCCCTGCGGACCAAAATGCTAATAAAGTTTTTTTTCTGCTGGTTTTTGGTCACTAGAAGAACAAATCGTAAATTTCCTGGCATTCATTCTTTTATGACTTTTGCAATTCATTCGATTTTTTTTGCTTCTTAGTTTCCGACCCACAAAACACCAGCAGCAGAGACTTCGGGAACAACTGACTGATGGGTACAAACATCGATAAAAAATCTATTAAAGAAGAGCGTTGTCACGATACTAACTGACTCAACAGTCACTGTTTTTTGGTCTGTTCATGGACACTGTTTTGTTTTTTTTATGTTTGATGGAAAACATTTTTTGTACATCTCTCTTGGTAATACATTTGAATGTGGGAGTGGTGGCGCCCAGTTCCTTTTGCAAAGCAGAAGTTTTTGACCTTTTCAAAATAGGAGCCATGATTTTTATGATGGCTACTCTAAGAAAGAAGGATGAATGTAAAAACCAGATGGGTCTTCGGGTTCTATTTAACCCCGTTCAGATTTATTACTTTAATCTTAACTACTTGGCACTTTTGGCTGGTTATTTAAGACAATATGAAATATCTGGCTTTATTTGAGTCAGTCATTACACCTCCAAGGGGGAAAATGACTCTTAACTTCACTGTGACGAATTCTGGTTGAAAAATGAGATGCCGTCCCACATCAATGTGTGACCACACCAGTATGTAGCCAGAGGAGAAGATGCCATTTTTTGTGGTTTTGTACCTTTCTCCCATGCATTTATGAGGCCTTTGTTTGCTAAATAGATAATTTGCTATATTTCCAATGTGTTCAACCATCCAATCTAATAAACATCAAGCTAAAGTTCATAGCAGAATGAGCTGTTTGGCATTTGCAGAGAAAATTCAGAACATTTTTCATGATCACAACCAACATTTAAACATTACTGCTAAACCCCCAAAATGCTTAAGTCCATGGAGAGCAGTGAGAAAGCTGGTGTGATGAAAGTCACAAACATGCCTGTGATCAGTCATAAAGACACCTCCGTTTATGAGTCTAATAGAGAAGGTTTTTTGAAAGGTGCATGCAGACATCAGGGATTTGGTTCTCAGGTGCTCAGAGGCAGAAAGACAACACAAACTTTAGTCTCACGAGAGAAGGAAGAGGGAGCAATGGAGAGGAAGACAGAGACATGAATTATTCTCCCTAAGGTGGAAAAATGATGAAAGAAGGGGATGGAGAGAAGAAAAGACCAAGGAGTTGGTCTTCTGGGGTTAGTGTGCTGACACACAATGCTACACCGCTACGTCCCTGTGAGGGTTTGGAGAGAGAGGATCAGGTTAAGAGAGCCTGAATTCCTGTTTCCTTCCTTCTGCTAAACAGCAGAATATCATCACTTTCTGCTTTGCTTTAAATGACAAATAAAGCATGATGCTGTTTCCCGGTGCGTGCACACTTAAGGTGCAGCGACACAAAATCCCAGCCTTGAACCGTTTGCATTAAGTTAAGCTTCATTCCCTGCAGACATCCATGTAGACAAAAAAAAATAGAACATGACCAAAGCAGCAGGATTAAGTTTATCTGTTGCTGCCTTAGAGCTGCTTGCTAATAATTAGTAAATTCTGTTCACAAGGTCTTCCTACCGCTGTTGGAATTCAAATGGAAACTATTTGTAGCGTTCATTGTGGACTGATATTCCTGCATTGTTGTTGCTGTCAAACAGCCGCTGATGGAGCTAATTAGGCCGGGCTAAAAATAATCCCCTAGCTTTAAGATGCATGCAGAATTTTCTACATGTGAAGCCTACAGTCAGTAAAGCTTTCACGGGTTTCACTGGTGTATCATTTAGTCATGGTGGTAAAATGACCAGACTTGTGGTTCCACCAGAACAACTTTTACCACAGCACACGTCTGAATGTCTATACCAAGATGGATCAAATCACAAAGATTACAAAAACCTTTTATGGGGGAGATTTCCATTGCATCTGACAAATTCTCAATGGCTTTTAAATCTGAGGACCTGTCAGTCTCTAGCCTGGTAAAAACCAGCCCATTGTCCCTTGATTGGTTGGCTACCTATATGTTTTAGCAAGCAGTTGAACAGATGTAGCTTATAGTAAGTGCAGATGTGTCATCTAGTTCCATCCATCCATCCATCCATCCATCCATCCATCCATCCATCCATCCATCCATCCTCCCATCCATCCATCCATTTTCTGTACACCCTTGTCCGTACTGGGGTCTGGAGGGGTGCTGGTGCCTATCTCCAGCGAACGTTTTGGGCGAGAGGTGTGGTACACCCTGGACAGGTCGCCAGTCTGTCGCAGGGCAGTTATCTAGTTCCATAACTAAGATATCTTACCAAATGGACTTTTGGTAAGATAACTGCAGCAAAGTGTTTTGCTGCAGTTTAATGAAAGGCCTTGTCTTTCCTCAAACGTTATGGATCTACTTTTGGTTTCCTCATGCAGCGCTCTGATAATCATCCTCTTGTTTACATGCTGGTGAGCTTCCTTGGATCGCTTTGGGAATGATCTAACGGCTGCAGATGTGATACAGGCCACATGAGTTACTGATGTACTGATTCTAAAATTCAGCCATTTAATAAGTTATACTTAGTTCTTTGTGTGTAAAAATCACTTAGATGCTCAACTCACTCAGACTGTTCACCTGCATAGTCATATAGCCAACCTTTCTCAGCTGCATTGTGTAACAACATATATTTTCATTATGTCAGAAGTATTAGTTTTATGATTAATTGTTAAAAAAGCATTTCTACAATTAAATACAGCCAACTGAAATAAATACTTTAGAAGTGGGGATGTAAACAATTTTAAGTTGAATAATTGTTTATTAAATGAAAATTTGTTGCAATTAATTAACTAACAACGTTCACTTAGTCTGTTTAGTGTTGTAGTGTGGCCGCCATCCAGAAGATGGCACCTCTGGTCATCATTAAGTGGAGCCAGTTGATACAGAAATAAAGATGGCGGGGCCATTCCGGTGCAGAAAAGAGAAATGGTTAGAAATGGTTTATTCAATTAATATTTAATACAGCTGACACAAAATAATGTTGAAATGTTATTGTTTTTCTTTCTGTACCACGTTATGTAAAGACGGTTGTCCCTCTTGATACCTGAGAAAACTTTGGTTTTTAAGAAAATGGCTGCTTATCAATTAATCGGTAAGATTAATCAACTTTAGATCAACTCATTAATTGATAACTTGCGTCCCTATTTAGAAGTTAAACAAAATGTTTTATTGTACTGAATCATTTTTTGAAGTGTGATTCAGTGATGACCGTCCCTCTGTAAGTCTAAAGGTGTCGGTTATTTCTCCTCCTCTTCCAACCCGGATGTGACCCCTGGAGGAATCTCCAAACAAACCACAGCAGTTTTCCGTCAGTTTTCCGGCGGCTCGTGCCAGCGGGATGTCAGATGAGCCCTGATAAATGCTGAATGGTAACTCTAGTGTTCCTCTGGGCATGCTTTCAAGACAAACTACTGACAGGGATTTTTCATAACAACCCCCCCAACGCCAATCTGCAGCCATGCCAGGCCGCGCATTCCCCATAACTCTGAGGATAGGAATTCCTCCAGCTGCCAGCGCAGCGAGTGAAGTGTAGAAATCATTGAGTATTTGAACATTTACTGTCACATCTATGTTATCTTTAGAGTTTCAGACCCTTTCAGTGGAAGTCCTGTGTGCATTGAACTATTCTCTGTCATGTAAATCCTTCATGCTGTTCAGACTCTCAATTATATCAACCTCAAAATAGAAACAGAGATAATTAAAGTGTCTCTGTCTGCTGTATCAAGAACCGGGCCTCTTAAAGGTCCATTCTGCTTTTCCAGTCTGGACAGCGGCATTCTGGGAAATATCTGTTTAAAATATGTTTGGATGAGTGTTGTCATGGGTTACGTTTGGCCCTCATCCTTCATGTGTGCAGGATGATTGCAGAGAGAAAAACCCTTTAATTTCCTGAGCTTCCATTTCTATTTCTTCTCTTGCTGGGTTATATAAACATTTCCTTGAACTCTCTCTGTGTTTTACACACACACTCAGGCAGATCCCTGGGATTGTTTTATTTATCTGTGGGCCTCGTAGAAAGAACCTCAGACATTTGAATCTATATTGGTGCCAGTCTCCAGCTGTCGTCGGGCGGAGAGGCGGGTTGCACCCCGACATGTTGACAGTCCATCACAGCAGAAGGCTGGAGTGGTAAAGACATTACTGGCTGTAAGATAAATGAGCAATGTCAAAGAAAATGTTATTCATTTGATATGTTTCACGTTAAAAAATACAAAAAATCACTCAAGAAATATTGTGGATAAGGACAACAAAGCCATTTCATTCACAATTAGATAAATACTGTTATTGGTAAACATGTTATTGATAAATAATAAGTACTCCATGTGTTTAATTTATTTGTGAGGTTTTTTTATGTATTCACTTAATTGTTTTTAATTTTGCAAAGCTGCTATACGTAATTCAAAAACTTTTATTTTTTTATTGTGTTATTGTTTTTATTTCTGGCTCTTTTTATTTCCTGTTCTAATGTTAGTTAGAACATTAGAACAGGAATGAGTGAACTCATTTCCAGAATGAGTTCACTTCTGGAAACGTGTGTGAAACAGAAGTGAACTCATTCTGACCAGAGCCGATCCACAGAGAAAACTGAACCCATTACTAAATGAATAAACAATTCAATAAATACATTTTAAAAATCCTGAACTAATTAATGTGTGAGCAACTGACAACCTCAATTTCCCTATGGGATTAATAAAGTTTAACCTAACCTAACCATAAATAACTCTGTTTGTGACTGAAAAAATAATATCTCCATTAAGAATTTTTTTTATATTTATTTTGTTATTTCATGGAGACATTAATTTATTTGATTATTTATTAACAACAGCATCATTTATTTATTTACCTATCAAATGTGTTGATCTTCACAGAACTGAAGCTAAACAGAAAAAAGAATTATTTACTGATGGGATGTGATTAGAAATGTAATCGTTTTGACACAAAAATCTATTATCTATCAAATAAATTAGTTTGACAACTAAATCTATAAAGATAGATCATATTTAAACGAGTCTAAGCTTGTTGTGTCTTTGCTTCCATGCTGTGGTTCTTTCAGATTCAGTCACATTCAAACTGCAGCTTGACTCGTCATCTTCTCCAAAATCGTCTAACTACGTTGGGTAAAAAACCTCCAAATGACTAAACCTTACAGAAGAGGGTTTCTGCCGTGTAGTTCTATATTCAGAACCGCTCCACCTCCTTTCCGCTGCAGAACTCTTTCTGGCCCATGATGCTGCTGCTCTGCTCTCCCCTTCCTGCTTATTTTCAATCCCAATATCGAGGAAGGAATCCGTAAAAGTTTAAGATCTTTGAATTTATTTACTTCTCATATTTCTACTGATATGAGAAAAAGTAAAAATTAGTTGATTGAATGGATTCTGGCACGGTGACACATCTGGATCAGGATAAAATAATAATAAAAATTTATAGAGTAGATCATATCCATAGCCGCATTTCAGCATTTTGCAGGAAACCAGATAAAACAAACAGAATAAAAACAAGTTTATTTATTCATATTACTAGTACACTGGATGTTTTTTTGCTTTTTTTTTTTACTTTTTTTACTTTCTCGTACCACAAAAGTGTGTTTTTATTTTTGTGTCCATCAGTGCTGATTCACTACCTAACCTGGGAACACTAACACAGTCATGCACTTAGAATGAGTCACCTCAGGCAGAATTATCCAATCATCTCTGCAGCTCCTCCCGATGTAAACAACAATACCTTTTCACAACAAAAACATTGTTTGTGGATGAGTCCATCACATTATCTGACTTATTATTTTGATTATGCTGATGTGCTTCACCGATCCTCCCTGAAGGTTGAGCAGTTCAGGGCGGCCCGTCTGGTCAGGTCAGAGCAGCCGGGTCGTCTTAGATTAACGGTAGACGAGATGATGGGCGGTGATGTCAGAACCGTTAAAAACCATCGAGTTGTTTCCATGAGAACGACTCCTGCGCTTTTGTTCTGCAGAGTTCTGTATTAAATGTCTGACTTCACGTAAAAGCTATACGTGATAACATCTGCAGACAACGTGCGAGGCCAGCTGCACAGTTTACCTCGCACTCATGCACACCAACAGCAACACGGTCAGCGCTGCTATTTCTGCTGCACAGATGGAGAGCGGCAAAGAATATCAGTCTGAGAAAAAGAAGCGAGGATGAAGAAACAGAGCAACAAATACCAGCATGAGCTGCATTTAATAGATGCATAAACTCTATTTAATCCAACAGAGAAGCTCTTTGTGATTCTTTCCTGGGAGGGAAAGGAGTTAATGAAATTAATGGGGAGCTCTACTTTCTCTTATTGCTCTGTTATTTTTGTTGGTCCTGTCCTTTTACTGCATACCGAATGTCTGCATCTACATCATGTACATCATTTAGATTATCCACAGAATCAGCTGACTAAAAGTAACATTCCTGCTACATGTTCAAATTGTATTGACTGGTTATTTCTAAAGGACTGCGACTTTGTCAGGAGACTTTATTCAGAGTCTGTCGCTGTGTCGCAGCTTTTAGTTTCCTCGTCTTTATAAATAAGGTTGTCTAGAATGTAATAATATTAAAGATAACTAGGCTGGCAAGGAGTTTAGAAAGTCCAGAGACCATCAGAGTGCCAGACGGCATAAATATGTCTTTATCATCATAAAACATTTACAGCTTGTTTACGCAATAATAATCAGATTAAATTTAACACATCCACATAAAACTATAGCAGCACGAAAATTACAGCAACAGCTTGGAGGGTTGAGTTTACCTGTAAGCTGACTAGATAAAGTTTTCACCTCCATGTTGGGTTGGAATAGACCGACACTTTTTAGCTCATAATGTTACATAGCTTTTAAGTTCAGCCCCTTTTACTTCTGTACCACTAAATAAAATCAGGTGTGACTTGAGAAGATCAGATAATTAGTAAATTCATTTAAAAATACTTTGTTTATTCCAAAGGGAAATGAAATGTGTATGAAACTAATCCACATACAAAGTGAAAATGTTCCTACTCAGATATCACAAAACTGTCGTGACATTTTCTCATCATACAAGAGCAGACCTAAACAATTTACCAAATTTAAATATGGTGAACATTAAGTTTACCACTAGATCTGGTGCTCCCTGTCAGCAAATGTAAATAGAAATATTTCTCAGCTGTTTTCTTTAAGTTTCCGAAAGAATAAATGATGAACGTTTCTTTTTTTTCTTTTTTTTTTATACTTCAGCTGACTTTTATCAGCTCTGAAAGCAGAGAGTCGAGGTCCGAAATTATCTCTATGAAAACCAACAAACTGCTGGAATCTGACCAGCCACATGACTTTAATACGGTTTTATAGCAACATGTGAGTCATTAGTGTCTCACAGGCTTGAGTGAAGAGATTTTGGGTGTTAATTGGGTATTTGAAAAAGAAATAGTTTGTTTTAGTCTCTGTCAGTGGTTCTCCCGGCTGTTTGCCGTGTAATTGGACAGAAAACTCGATCCAGCGACCTCTGGAGCTGCTAGACGTCTGAAGAGAGCACTAATATCACTTCATTAATGTTGGGACAGAAAACACTGCGACTTCACGCAATTCCTAACTAAACAGCAACTTATAAAGGTTAGTTTTCAATCCTTTCAGAGAAAATTAGAAATGTGGATACAATAGAATATTTACTTACTTTCTTACGACTTGGCTCTTGAAAACTACCATCTGTTGGAGTTCAGCTCAGAAATATTTGTTAATCCTAAAGGATTCTTAAAGATAAGTAAAAAACATAAATAGTAAATTATACAATAGTAGACGGCAACCAATCTGGTAACATCAGCTTCAAAGTGACAGCTCACTTAAATACATCAGTAGCTTCACAATTCAATCAAACATGTAAAAACAACTTTCATTTGTTTAGTCAGTGTAATTAAGAGTATAAAAGCCAATGAAAAATAAATAATAAAGAAACTGAAACTGACACAAATAATAAGTTGACTACTTTAGTCAAACAAGTAAAAATAAACTGCGGCAAACCTTCTTTCAAATGATTCAGAAAGGTCAATTAGTAATTCTAAATATAATGCAAAATAAAAAAATGACATCACTCAGAGCAGAAAGCATAGAACTAGACTGAATAGATTTGCCCTGGAGGTTTGGGAACTTTGCCACTGATACCTGATCTAGAGTTTTTATCAATGTTAGAATCGATACAGATATTAATATCTGATTGGTGCTTAAATCTTTAAACCTCTCTGAATACATTGGCAGCCTTACAACCAATCAGCCTGATTCGTAGGTCAGTCAGACACCGACTTCCTCTCCTGTATTTCTGTGTGTAAAGTTGGAGTCAGAGTTAAAACCTGACTGTGTCTAATGCAGCTGTGGGGCTTCAGATTTTACCGACGTTTGATCAACATTTACTCATTACCAGCATTTTACTCATTACCAATCATTATGAAATAACTTGTGGCGTTATTACCTCCCTGTGTGTGTGTGTGTGGAGGTGGATGGGAGTGTTTGCACACTGCTTTGGCATTTGGAGGGAAATCAATGTCCTGCTGACTACCGCTGCTAATTGAAGGTTAGCAGATATCATCAGCATGTGTCTCTTCTCTTTCTTTCTGTTGTTCTCCTCCTCTCTTTGCCCTTCTTTCTTCCTGTCCTCGGTCAATAAAGCCGTATTTTTGTCCACCGTAACTTCTGCAGTATCCAGCTTTCAAACAAGCACCAATTCACAGGATCAGCTCTGTTTCTGCTGCTGTTATTCAAATTGACTGAATGGCATTGTTTGCTGCTCAAATGTGATGCAAATTTGTGTTTTAATATTTAGAAAGTGAATGTTTTGTCCTGGTTTGTGTGAGATATTATCACACCTGCAGCTCCTGCTGGGTTCAATGTGATGAAGGCGTAATGCATGAAAATAAGAGTGATGCAACTGGAGGATTCCTCACGTTAAAACCTTTCACACTTCAGTTTATCTTATTTGTTTGTATTTTAGCTACTAAATCACCTTTTAGTCAATCCTGTGGGTCCTTAAGCAGGCATGATATTTTTGGATTTCTGAAATACACAATTTGTGTTAGAAACTGTAAATGACTTGATAATTTCTGTCTAAATTAAAACTAGAACCCAACAAAGATGAGGTGAAAGGTCGCTTTACTCCAGCAGCTCACCATGATTAGTTTGTTCTGGGTGTCCTACATTTTATACCAACCAGCTGCTTTATGTAAATTATTTACTTTCATACATTAACTGGAAATTCAGGAAAACAAAGGCTTGTAAGTTATTTTCTTTTGAATTTTCTTTTGTTGCTGTCATGATTTTTGAATATTCCAGTTCAACCCTGACTGTTTAGGTTTTCATTTCTGTTTGGATTTTAATATCAACAACAGATCTTTAAAAATGTGTGTGTGTGTGTGTGTGAGTTAGTTGGCGTGTGTGTGTGTGTTTCTAGAATGTAAAGCCAAGTAAAAGTTGCAGCAGAGAAAAACTGTCTCTGTTGCAAAAATGGTGTCATGTCAACCTAACATTGTGTATGCGTGTGTGTGAGTGTTTGTATCATATCTGCATGAAAACAGTGCACTCGGATGGTAGCCGATTAATTCTTAGGTCTGTTGTTGCTATGGTAACAAGGACACCTGAGAGAGGAGAGTGAAGGAGTGGGAGAGTCGAGAATGATCAGTGCTGATGTGGAAAAATAAAGATGAGGGAGGGAAGTTGGATGGATGGATGGATGGATGGATGGATGGATGGATGGATGGATGGATGGATGGATGGATGGATGGATGGATGGAT
>CAEFZY010018429.1:0-29794 GCA_903066815.1 Brachyrhaphis roseni | reverse complement strand
CGTCATCGTTTTCGGCTCCTCCCCTAAATGAAGCAAGCTTCGATACGCGCTTTACGGAAACGCCCCCTCCATTACTCGACACACGCCTCGAAGCCTCGGCACAACACGTAACATCACTACCTTTAGGAAAGAATGTGTCTTCCGTGTGCGAAAAAAAAGGCCATACCGACCAACACGCGAAGGCGCGGCTTCTTCTTCTTCTTTTCTATTATGTCGGATCACAATAATGGTAGGTGGTGCATACCGCCACCTACTGTACACGATAGTGTACTACTTTACATCTATTAAATTCTATTTTTCTAATTTTGTATTCTGAAGATAAATAAATAATGCTTTCCTTAATCTGTAAATATCCTCTGCGTTTGAAGGCGTGGCTTAAACGACACCAAACAATTAACACCTTAAATTTAACAATGCAAATATGACGGAGGTTACACTGGTAGTGTTATTTTAAAGCTGTGTGATGTTAAAACAACACTCACACTTTTTATTTAACGCTACACCTAAGATTTGAACACTGGCATTTTTACTGTGTAGAATTTTTTTTTTTTTTTAACTCTGTTGTCTCATATATTTGAAAACCAGAAAGACATTAAAGAAAACAGGAAACTGTCATTCACGAATGGATCAAAGTACAGCCAAAATCTCTGACTCTTTTCCAAGGTGGTCAAAGAAACTACAGTAGCAGTTAGAGTATGGATGAAGTTAAAATGAACATGCACCACTTAAAACATACTGACAAAAATAAATGTAAATATTTGAGAGACAATTGCACGAATCAAGTAAGACTACTAAAAGATTTTGCAGCATGAAATCCACATTACAATAAAACACTCATCTTAAAATGACGGTTAACTCCTTTTCTAATCTGTCTCAGGATTCCAGATGCTTGCTCCTTGTTTGCACAAAATACTAAGTACTTACTTGTCTGTATACATCATTTCTTATTTTTCAAAAAACAATAACGAATGGCACCAAAGTTGGTATTTCAACAGTTTATTCAACAACTCCATAGACATTTCTTAAGAAGACTGCTGCTTTATTTTGTTTGGTAAGTGCAAGAACCAAAGCTTTCTACATGCAAATGGTCTCAGCACAGAAACAGACGATAGCTTGTTTTTTTCTTCTCCGTTTCACTGATGATTTTTATTTTTCTTAAAAATCACAGCTCAAACTGTAGCGGCTCATGAAGCTTACCAGCAACCACCGTAATGATATACACAACCAAATTTCTCATTGAATTTAAAATGTAAAAAGAAAGAAAACATAAAAATCCTACAAACAAAAATAAAAAGGTAAAAATCAGAAATAAAGTCCTACAAATGTCGCCGAGTGGATGAGTCCGTGAATCAATGAGAAATAAATCTTTATGTCACACTGTTCAGCTGCTTTTTG
This sequence comes from Brachyrhaphis roseni, assembly GCA_903066815.1. Lineage (NCBI taxonomy): Eukaryota > Metazoa > Chordata > Actinopteri > Cyprinodontiformes > Poeciliidae > Brachyrhaphis > Brachyrhaphis roseni. The sequence goes on along the minus strand of CAEFZY010018429.1, from coordinate 28,399 downwards.
TCTGTGTGCACATTGGTTAGTTCTTAAATTAATGTAAATACTATGAAACAAAAAAAATATATATATATATGCAAGTCACACAATCTGCAACCGAGAAGCGTTTTGTTTCTTCTTCTCCTTGGATCCTCCCATCAGATGAGAGGATCTGACTGGAACAGAGGAGGAAGAGGACAGGAAGAGGAAGTGGGCGGGGCGTCAAGCTTATTTCCACAAATCTTCGTTCACATCTAGGTGCGGTGTAATATTCAGAGTTCCTCAGACAAAGATTGGATGATTTGAGCTCTGGGGTGAGTGACGTTAGGGAACAGTTACAAGGTGCAGCCATGTTCTGGATTTGTGTCTGTGGAAACTACCTGGACGTTTCTTGGCTCCTCGTTTACTCTGCAACTTGCAGAACGGGGGTGTTTGGGGTTTTATGCATATGTATATATATATATAGAGAGACTTTTTTATATATATATGTATGTGTGTATGTCTGAGAAGCCGGATGGAGATTACTGGTGGGCACATTGCACGCCCTGCCCGTGGTGGCCGCTCTCGTCGTCGGAGCTGTCGTTGTACGCCTCCCTGCGGCCGCCGGATGACGAGCCCTGGCTGGCGTCGTAGTCCTGCAGGTCCACCTCCTCCGTTTCCCCGGTGACGATGGGGGCCTCCGACCGCGATGGCAGCATGTCCTCCAGCTCCTGTGAGGGGGAAAACGGGCAGGAGAATTGACCTTAGTATTGAAATCTGGTGTGATTTACACAACGACGAACCAATTCACTTCTTTCACTTCTGATGCCTATACTGATATTTGAGGTGTAGTATCGGCCAATACGGTACAGAAAAACAGTTGCATTGTTTTTTTTAAAACACAGACATAAATGTACCGGATAATAAATTTATTTGCCAACTCTGCACCAACATGGCTCATTTAAATACACCAATAGCTTCACGAGATTGGTCAAACAAGTAAAAACAACTTTAATTAGTTCAGTCAGTGCAGTTAGGAGTAGAACAGTTGATGTTAAATAAATAATAAAGAAACTGAAAACAATACGTTGACTATTTTGGTCAAAAATGTAAAAATAAACTACAACAAAACTTTTAAATGGTTCAGAAAGTGCAACTAGAAATTCTAAAAAATGTAAAATAAATAAAGCATGAAATCGCTCAGAGCACAAAGCATAGAATTAGACTGAATAGATCTGCCCTTATGGATCAAGATATATATCATCACTGATGCTCAATGTAGAATTTTGTTTTCAATATCGAGATCGATACAGATATTGATATCGGATCGGTGCATATCTAGATTTACAGCTCTGGTCTCTCTGGATTGTAAAAGGAATATTCTTATGTTTAACAGGAAGTGGTTTTTATTTCCCAAAGAGCCTCATGAGGAACTGATTGTTACTGATGTTCCATAAATGTTTTTAGAAACGTCTTGAGTTACAAGAACATCCTGACAACTGAAACTCTGCGTTAGCTTAATGTAATGTCCTACAGTAAACATAACTAAATGAATTTAGTGAGATGTTAGGCATTCTTTACTTTCTCTTTTACCAAAGCACTGCTAAATTCTCAGTAAATAATGAGAGAATAAATGAGCAGAGCAGGACTGTTTACTAACTCCTACAGTAGCTGGGAGACAGCTTGGTGCTCTACTGCCACCTTGTGGTAGTCCTTTAGTAGGACACCTTATGTCTAAAAAGAACAAGACTTATTAAAAGGACAGTTACAGAAACTATTAAGTGTCATAATTCAGCAATTATTACTCAACAGTTATTTCCAACTCCTTGCTTGCTTATTGTGTTGACAGTAACAACTATCATTGTGGCCCAAAAAGCCTTAAATAAACTAAATCAGAAATTAATATTTTCTATCAGAAACATTTTTTGGGTAAGTTTTGTTCAGCTGTTGATTCCTGTCGGAGAAATAAAGGAGCTGTAAAAGAAAATAAGATGAGGCTTTTCTGAAAATAAATTTAAACAAAGAAACTGACAGCAGAGATGTCGTGTTAATAGAGGAACTTGTCCTACCACCAGCTTCTCTGGGCTGATCCAGTTGTTTTCAGGAAACTGGACATCAAACTTGATGAACAAATCTCCTTTCTCAAACGGGTTTCTGTACTGTGGCATGCCCTCTCCCCGCACCACCCTGACCGAGCCTGGAAACAACAAGATTGATATTAATATTAGCCACACCGCCCAGAAAATATGTGCTGCTACTCTGTAGGGCCACTAATATGATGAGGCGTTGAGGCAACAGTAGAGAGAAAAACTAAAGGAAGAGGAAACTTCTGCCAAAGAAATTTTAGATTCATCTCAGACATTTTATAGAAAAAAAAATTATTAATGTCCAAGTTTCAAAAGTTGAAAATTTGCTAGAAAAAAAAATCTGAGATCTCAAAAATACAAAAAAAGAAAATTTTGACTTTTGAAACTCAAATCCTCCAAAAGTTATAAACTTGACTTTTGAAATCTCAGTAATGTTTTTTTTTTCAGAATTTCCTTTTGATTAATCTAAAAATTTCAGAGATTTTTTCAAGAAAATTGCTGACTTTTAAAACTCAGAAAGGTTCAAGTTTTGGGTAGAAATTTACTCTCTTTTTAAATCTACAATGGTCCCACTACACTAATGACAGAATTACTGAAAATTATGATATATTATTACAAGACGATGCATCTCATGTCTTCACTTATAGCTGTTTTGTTTGAAGCAACATGTACTCCTTCAACGCAGCATTAAATATTTCAAACAGAACTAGAGAACCAGAGAAGAAGAAATCTGACCAGGTTCAATGACTTTTCCTGCAGGATACTTGACAACAATCTGTCTCCCGTCTAAATGCTTCAGCATGAATTGGAAGCCGCACAGCGCCTCCGCCAGGCCGATCTTGTGGGTCATGTAGAGGTCGTTTCCTTCTCGTCTAAACGTCTGAAACGGAGAGAAGATGGAGATGTTGTGAAGCCCACAGAGACCAGTTCTGATCTGGACTGGTTCCCTGTGGCAGTGGTAGGAAACGTGTTCCACTTGTTCAGGGTGAACTGGCACAACACGGTGCATTAGATCCAAACTTCTCATAAATGACAAAATATGGACAATTTTTGGAAGATTTCCATGTGAAAATAAAGTTTATGGATGTTATTTGGCGTTTCTTTTGTTTTTAAGGAACTGATGGACCAAAACATTAGCTGTTCATTGGAATCTAGTGATTTTTAGCCTTTTAAAACAGAGGAGGAAATAGCATTGCTATTACATTTTAAAGGCTGCAGGAAAGCGAGAGAGTGCAAGACTTGCAGCTTAGCTTTTCAGTTTTCAACATAAAACATTCTGGGTTTAAGATTTTTTGGGAACTTTTAGGCAATTCAAGCTAAAGACTTACAACCCTCCTATCCCCCTAAAAAAAAAAAAAAAAAAAGACAAATACCCACAACGGTGCAGTGCTTGTTTTGCAGTGCTAGCTACACCGATTTCTAGTAGAAGATGGTAAAAAATAAATTTTATAACAACTCATCTTTGCTTTAAAATGTAAGACAATCTGTGTTTTAAAAGAACTGGTCAGACACGCATGTGACAACACCCTGTTCATAGTAAGAGTCTTGTTTGATCATGATAGGAAGGCAAGAAAATGAAGGTTCTTAAAAATAGTCTTTTTTTGGTTATTGGAAATCAGCATCAGCAGCTTGAAACGTCAAAATCTAGAGGTTGGAAACTCATTTCTGACTGGTGCGTCTATATAAATTATAGAATATGCATTTATGAACCTTTTTGTGAATCTGCTTTAGAAGGACAGATGCAGACACATAAAAAAACCATGTGTGCGCAGAGCATCGGCCATGTTTCTAAACCAACACACCTCCAGAGAAACTGCCATGTGATCCAAGTTTTTAGACAGATGCTTTGAAGTTCAACGTAAACAGAAATCTTACAGAATAATAATATTACTTGAAGTGTAGGGTTTTACCTCGTGGTCCTTTTCCTGCAGAACCAGAACTATGTCTCCAGGCTCCACCCCCGGCGCCTGGTCGGCTTCTCCTCCAAAGGTGATCTTCTGCCCGTGTCTCATGCCTTTGTCTACGTGGACCTCCAGGATTTTCACCTCCTTCACCACTTTTTTGCCTTCACATTTTTTACAGCGGTCTTTCTCGTTGATGACTTCACCTGGAGCGGATCAAACACGCGGAACGAACTGTAACGGCGGCTCTGAGACGGTCGCTGGAACGCAGAAACACACACGCCGCTGTGGTCCTCACCTTCTCCGTTACAATCGGTACACACAGACTGCATCTGTTGGACCATGCCTGGAGCCAGCTGTCTGATCATGATGCGCATGCCCCGCCCCCTGCAGGCCGTGCATTTCTGTACAGCGCCCGTCTTGCCTCCTTGTCTGGATCGGTGAAAGAAGAAACACGGCAACACCTCAGCAGACGGCAACAAGAAAACAACAAACAGAGGTGGAGTAATATCCAACTTACCCATTACAGGAACTACACAGTACATTCTTGCTGAGTTGTAGTTTTGTTGTTTTCCCATTGTAAAGGTCATCCAGTGAGACCCTGCAGAAAACACGAGACACTAGCTGAGCTTACATGACAAATGAGGAAAATTTAGTCAATATTCCACTAATGTCGAAAGAAAAAATAAAATTCAGTCGCTGTTTCCATTACATAATAAACTAAATTAAAGTTGCATCTGAACAAGTTTGTTCACTTAAGTCATTAAAAAACATGTCATCCTCCAACTATTTTCAGTCGTCATCTTCTTCCAATGGCAACATCTGGTTGTTGATCATGTGACGTGAAAGAAAGTGTATCCATTGCAGCTTTACAAAATAACTCGACTGAAAAACCCCCACCTTATCTTAGTGGCAAAACTTTGGATGGAAATGCATTTTTTATTTTTTTTTAATTGCTGTTCCACTTAGCTAATTTATTTTTCAAACATCAAATTGCAAAATTAAATGGTCAACAAAAACACAGCAACCTGGCTGTAGACTTCACAGGACCACTGAGGGACGTGTAACCTACTTGAGCGGATGGACCATGTCCTCGCCTCTCCTCCGACCGCCGTTTCTGGAGCGCCCCGCCTGTCCGCCCATGAAGCCGAAGAGTCCACCGCCGAAGATGTGGGAGAAGATGTCGTCCATCCCAGGGCCGCCCCCGCCTCCTTCCCGCAACCCCTGCTCTCCATACCGGTCGTACAGTTCCTTCTTCTCAGGGTTAGTGAGCACATCGTAGGCAAAGCTGATTTCTTTAAACTACACAAAGAGAGAGAGAGAGAGAAAAAAAAGGACTTTAGCACAAAACAAGGGGTTTGATGTAATCCAAAGAAAGGGACTGAGGCTTTAACTAAAAACATAAGATGGGATCAGCACCTCTACATTCTCTATAACGGATAAAAGGACTAACAATGGAAAGCAGAACATTTTTGAATTCAGAAAGCTACCAGGATGAGGTTAATGTTTGGACTACATCATCAAAATTACATTAGTTACTCTAGAACCATCATCTCTGAGCAAATTTGAATAATTATTTTTTTCTCTCAAATCATCTAAAGGATGATGAGGGCAAACAGAAGTTAATATGGCTTCCTGTGTTCTGTGGAAGAACAGCAAACAGCAGCACTGTGACCATAAATCAGCTCCATCAGATGTATCAAGTACAGACAGATTTTATTATCATAACAGCTTAAATCAAAAACTGAAGTTATTTTTGACGTTTTATTCAGAATTAATCAATAAATCAACACAACTTGAGTTCAAACAGAACATCTGCTGCAGCCACGTTTCACAGATCTTTACTGACTGTTTGGCAGAGTTTCCCCTGGTGTATTTTACGGCAGGCGGGCCACCAGGCTTTACTTACTCCTCCACCAGGCCAAGCATATTTTGTTTATATATATATATATTATAGGGGGTTTTATACACCAGTAACATATAGCAAAGATAAGTTAAAGAGTGTCCTTGGTGAAATTGTTGGAAGCAAAATGGCAGCATAGTATGGTCAGCAAGTGAACATGTAGGGAGAGTGAGGTCAGGAGTCTCTTTATTCTCCTGAACTCCATAACCACTGCCCGTCTTCACCAGTTTACAGGCTGACAACTTCAGCAATAAAGTAACAAGTTACGGATAAAGGATCAAAAAAATAAGTACTGCTTATTTTAATGTGTTTTTTTTTTACATTTGCCTTTTTTTTAAGACTTTATAGTTGGTGCTTATGTATAGTTAAAAACACATAATGCAAATGTAACACTAACTCAAGGTAATTTTGTTTTCTACTAAATGAGCTTCACTAATATTTATGCGTTTCCTATAAGAGAAGTTGAAGTATTTATATGGTAAAACTTTTGCATTTTTCAGGATTTTATGTAATAGACCAACAAATAATAGTCAATTAATGTGAAGTATTGTGAATTTGACAGGAAATTTCCAAATTTTCTACAATAACATGTCCAAGAATTAAAGTAGAGGTTTTCTGAGCCTGGAAAGAGTTTGGAGAGTTTCACAAGGAGTGAACTGAGGCTGGAGTCAGAGCAGGTAGAGCCATAAAGTCACTTCGGCCACATGGACTATAAACGTAAACCATGTGTAAAGTCACTTCTTAACCAGAAATAACAAAAGTGTCTAATGAGAAACCTCGGCTTCTGTTACACCTCAACAAAAACAGACGAACCGCCACACACAATAATTTATGCAAAAGGAGCCTCAGCTATGTATCTAGTGCACAGAAATCAATAAACTTTTCAAAAATCTGACATTTCTGTTTGAAATATCTTTTTTTAAATGAGCTCATCTAGTGTAATAATTTCTATTTGAGGTTTCCATTGTCTGTAAGCCACAATAATCAAACATGCAAGAAAAAAAAGGCTTACAGTATTTCTTTCCATAAGTAATGAATCTATGCAATAAACAAGTTTCACTCTCTGAAATGAGAGACAAATAATATTCAACCTTTGGACCACTGTATTTCTTTATCTGTACATTTTGTCCCCCCACAGTAATGGAGGAGGCCATCACCAAATGTTTACCTTGTCACCAGCGTTTGGGTTCTTGTCAGGGTGATACTCTTTTGCCAGTTTCCGGTATGCCTGGAAAGACAGATGGAGAATTTGCTTAAGTATTTTATTTTATTTTCTGTGTAACATGGAACTTCCGAAGAGAGGAACACCTGAAAGCAGCTTACTCACTGTTTACGCAATCACACGTGCCTGCGTAAAGAAACCAAAATGTTCCAACCGGCAAACGGACCCCATAACCTCAGTCACTTGATTCCAACAACACAACTATCCATTTCTGGAGCAGTTAGGGACGCAGCATTCTGCTGTTCGGCTTTTATTTACTTTACTATACATACAAATTGGCGTTTAGTATAAAACGGAACCCTCAAAATGTCTGACAACTTTATTGCTAACGAAAACCAGAATTTGCTAATTAGCATCCCTTGCTAACACCCAAAACACAATAGTACTGTACGGGCAGCAGTTTTTTAATTTTATTAAAAATACATGCAAAAATACCTTCGGAAGTCACGTTTAAGAAGGAAACGGAAAATCTTGGCACTATACGGAGAATAGCTGAATATCAAAAACCGGAAACAAACTACTTCGTCATAGCCATGCTAGTTAGCTTCCCTACAGAAAACGGAAAGCAGCATGACATGAGAAATGACGCCATCGAATCGGGACTTTTTAAGATATTAGAACAAATGTCCCTAAATATTCACTAAAAAGCGGACTCAGCGGTGGGTCAGTTCATTAAGAAACGCAGTTAATGGGCTATAAGCTGCTGTTCCTTTAGCTAGAACAAAAACTAGCAGCGAAGCTAGTCGGAACTTAACCCCATTTTTATATTATATACCCAATATAACAATTGAATCTAAGTTAGTGCGGTGTTAATTAGCATAACATAAGATGGAATAAAATAATGTGTTCATTACAGTCCTTCGACAAACGAAGCTAAGTAAAACGCAACCGAGATTTAAGCTAAAGCTAACTTGAGGTCAACAGTTACATCAGTGCAAGAAACACTAAACTTTACATATTACCGTTTTGGATTTAATGCGTAAAATTCCTAACGAATACCAAATAAACCGCCTAGAAGTGACTACATTGTGACTTATCTCTCCGGAATGTAAAGAATCTGTAATAATTAAATGTTACAGTGGCATCGTCACATGAACTTTGAGGCCATTAAAAATGCTAGCACCTTTAGCATGCTAGGCTACCGCACAGCCAGCATTAGCTTAGCAAATCATTTCCTGGTTCGAGAAACGTGTCGTTTTTCTAGAACTCTCAGCTCTAACTGTTTCTTTTCAGGTTGTTATATTTTTTTTCTACTAAGTTACCTTCTTGAGCTCGTTTTCAGTTGCGGACGGAGACACTCCAAGAATGTCGTAGAGTCTTGTGTCGGCAACATTGGCCATGGTGTTGCTGGGGATGTTGCTTCTACAAGGAGGAGGATGGACAAAGAGAAGGAGCCGGTGGAAAATGTTTTGCTCGTCTTCTTCCTCAGTTTCCGGGATGTTAGAGTCTCTTCATACGCACTGTCGCCCCCTCCTGGTCAGTGTGCAGCGTGACAGTCAGTCCGACTACAATCCAGCCCTCACTAAAGATTATGAGACATGGATCATCACCAAAGAACACAATCCTACATGGCACAGCTGATCTTCCCTGTAGTCACTGCGTGGTTTTTGGAAACCACGCCCACGCAAAAAAGGGGAAAAAAGTAGATAATTTTCTTTTTACTGTATAAGCAACTCATTAAATAAATTCAACACTTTTTTTTTCTAAAACCAAGGCATGAATTTATTTATCCAAATGTGGTAGTTTTTTTGTTTTTGTTTTGAGAATCAGCTTTATTCACTAAGCTTATGCACTCAGACAAGAAATTTGACTTTTCAGTTTTAAAAGTCTCTGAAGAAGGTGGGTGGAGAAAAATCCTGTTCATGCTGACAAAGAGTACACTGAAGAAAATTTTCAGAACACTTACCCTTATCGGCCTGTAGAATTACTTCTAAGTAATATATATTGGCTCATATAGTTATAGGGCTGTCAATGCAAAATAACCATGCTTGTGCAAATCCACAATTAAGGGAAATTTACAGATTTAAATTTGTCTATCATTCATGTTAGACTAGTACGCAGGTTGAACCAACACATCTGAGATTCAAATTCAGGAATGGTGCCAACTGAATAAACTTGGCAAATACTTCCCTCACTAAAAATCCATGGCTACCCTGTAACCCTGTGGGAATTTATTTTTTTTTTACATCAAATAATTTCTCTGGACTTTCAATTTAAAATTGGTAGACATATTTTTTAAAGAAATTCTTCCTCGTTTTTTTCTTTTTCATTTTTTAATAGATGGACATTTCAACAAGTTTGAATGCTCAGTGAAACTATGCACAAATTACAGAAACTGGACTTCATCTCAGATTCCACAGGCTTGCTTCCTCATTGTTAAAATTCATGACTGTATAAGTTAGAAAGAGACGAACAAATATGGCCTGGAAGAGCTACAAGCAGAAAAACTCGATGTTTGAAACATGCCAAAAATCAGCATGCCCCAACGTGTCTTACCAGCCCCCTTACACTACACCTACCGATCCCCAGGAGCCAAGACCTGATGGTTGATGGTGAGACAGTGATGAGCCACCCCAACAAAGCCTGATCCAAGAAAATGTACTGGTCAGCTATCATTAGGATCAATGGGTATTGATGTCTTGTTCACTAGTAATTGTAGGACTGAGCGAAAGGGTGGACGGACAGATTGGGGCTTCATTTGCAGTACAGCAGGTGCTGCTCTGGTCTATCATGGTGCAGACAGAGCTGAACCAAAGAGCGATTCTCTTCATTTATCCGTCCGACTACAATCCAGCCCTCACTAAGGGTTATGAGATATGGATCATCACCAAAGAACACAATCCTACATGGCACAACTGATCTTCCCTGTAGGATCACTAGTTTGTGGCAGGGTGAGGTGATTTGTCTACCGGCTGCTGCTCCTTCGCCTTGAAAGAAGTCAGCTGAGGTGGTTCAGGATGACTCCCATGGGTGCTGCCCTTGGAAGGGTGTTGCAATCCAAACACATCCCCCTGCGACCAGGCACTAGAGTGGACCCAGAATTTGCCAAGGAACTAAACATCTTTTCTGGATTGGTATTGGGGAAACTGATGTGTCTCCCTCCTAGATCTTTTTACCTGTGGATGGATGAATTAAACATTAAAACATACCAGACACGTACTTACCAACAAAGAACACGGCAGCTTACGTCAACCATTTTGCTAAAGAATGTGAGTTTTGACAAGATGAAGCAAACCTCCTATTTTGAATAGGTTTTATGAGTGCAAGGCCACAGGTTCCCTAACGGCAGGATTTCTCAAATCATGTTCTGTCCAATCTTTTAGTGGAGATACTGTTTTAGAAAACTACTTCTTGTCCACCTGGTGGGAGTTTAAGCTCTTGTAAGCTTTTATCCAGAGATGAGCAGCAGTCTGCCTCCTGGTGGTGCTGTCGTACCATCACAGTCTGCATTTGATGCAATGTGTCTTATGTGGGGGTTTTTTTGTCACTGGTCGAGAAATCCTTTGAGAATGTAAAAAAAAACAAAAAAGAAAACCACCAGAATGGCATCTTGAATACATTGAATACATTTAAACCATTGAATGTTGTATTATGGAATCACCAGACAGCTGAACTGATAACAGCTCGTACAACTAGAAGTTAAGAAAGAAGCCCCGTGTTATCCTGTTAGAGATGTTCATATGTTTATTCTTAATTATTATTGACACATTAAAAATGCTGCTGCTCACTAATATCCACCATTCACGGATATAACGACAGTTATTATGAAACACTTGGAAACTTCTGAGAGGCAGAAGACCACATCATCGGGGTCAAACACACAGCGGCCATATTTGAAGGTCACGTTTTTGTTTTTTTTTTTAAAAAGGACACCCCGAGGTTCGGCTGGGACAAATGCGTCTTGACAGTACAGGGAACGGGTGAGGCAAATGTGAGCATGGAAGAGAGACAAAAGAGGAGAAATGCTGCGAGGATTCATTCAAACGTGTGACAGTCGGGAGGATGTGCGCTATCTCAATTTATTTTGTTCATGAGTGGAACTTGGAATTCGTCAGCCTTGAATCCTGCGCATTCAACCAGGTTCAAACAATTCGGCGAATAAATTATCCCTGGAGCACCTTAGTATGTTAATATCCACCGCAGCAAAGCGGGGAAAAAAACAACAACAACAACAAACCACTTGGCGTAGGCTGGGTTTTGCTTGTCACAGTGTGCATCTTACCTTGACGAGACATTTCCATCGCGTGGGCCGCGTGTCGTCTTTATGTTTCTTGTTTACAGAAGAAGAAGAAAAAAAAGAGAGACTCCGCTCGAGGATGTGAGTAAGCTCTCGTTTAATTCAACAGAATGAAATTATACAACAAGTGGTTAAAAAACATAAATGAGTCTAATACAGGCTACATGTGTCACTCAGGGAGAAGGCTTGTGCTTGTTTTACACACGGGTCGTGGAGAAAGAGAGAAAAAATATATATTCCCCCCCCATTAGAGATGCAGGGTTCGGGACTGTGGCTTATTTTGACTCGGATTCTCCCAGCTAAGAGCTTTATGTTCCATAAACCATTGTTCACAAACTTCACACACCCCAAATAATCTCTGTTTCTACATTTCTTACCCAAACAGGACAGTCTCTTCATGTGCTCACCCTGAGGAGAGTGATGGGTATCCCCTGTGAGGTAACCATGGAAACTACATCATTATTATATTGACATAACATTGCAATCGTTTTATTTTGTTGATCAGATTTGCGCCACTGATAATCCACCTCTATGAAATCAGCGCAGCAACGATTTTAACAAAAGAAAGAGTAAAAAGCCAAGCAACACCATGAGGCTGGATATATTCTGGTTTCAACAGTACAGTACATTGACCAAAAAGATAAATCAAAAGGATATAAATTATTAGAAGATGCACTATAGATCATATATATTTGTGCCTGGCAGGTGAATAAATGTAACAGTCTGCCTGTAGCCTGTCTCACAATCCCCTTTTGTCCCTTCAGAGTCACCAAGAAACCCAGTGGAGAGAAGTCTGGCTCTGCATGCGAGGACATTTTCCAACAAGTTTCAGGTGGAAGTAGAGATTATGTGAGTGAAAGACAAGTGAAGAGGCAGAATGTCTTTATGTTGTCTTCATTTGAGGTCCATCAGTATCAAAAAATCAGTAGTTTGGTCCATTTTGTTGCTCTAATATCTTCCAAAGGCTCCATGTGAATTTGAGAGGTCCTTGTGTATTAACTCAAAAAACCCCCCCGAAAAAACCCAAAAAAACCAACAAAAAGTTACCTGTAGACGAGAGGCGTGGTAGGAAGCAGGGGTTGGTCTGTTTATGTGGGGCTTTTGTCCTTCTGTGATTTTTTATTCCATAAAGGAAATGCAAGGTCTGTGTTTCCCGTTTAACCTTCGGGATCTAGAAGTCCATGGATATGGAGCGCTGCTGTGGGTCAACTATGGTGGTACTGTTGCGAGCGCTGGTCCCCCGAACACTGAGGGTTCCGCAGGCGCCTGCCATCCCGGCACCAATACCTCCAGCTATCCCACTGGGCCCGGCCATGCTCACTCCGCTTACCATGCCCATCCCGCCAGCCATGGACACTCCGCCTGTAATCCCTCCTCCGGCAATTCCAGACGGTCCGCCTCCTCCCATTGCTCCTCCCATTACCCCTCCCATCGCTCCTCCCATTGCTCCTCCCATTGCTCCTCCCATTGCTCCACCCATCGCTCCACCCATCGCTCCTCCGACGGTCGCTCCTCCGACCAGTCCCACCGCGCCACGGCCGTAAATCTCGCACGGAATCTCCTCGGTGACGCGGTCCTCGATGACCTGCTGGTCGCAGTCATGAGTCTGTGAGTGCTGCTTGTAGCCATAGCAGCTCTTCTTGTAGGTGGACGTGGAGTTGAAGGTCTTCATGGGAGGGGGCTTGGAGAAGTCGTTGTGGTAGGACAGTTCCATGGAGCTCAGCGTAGTTCTGCTGTGCTTCATGCTGCCTCCGCCGCCACCGCCAGTGGCTACGGAGCCCTGGGAGCCACAGTGGTGCTCATGGACACAGCGCGACATGGTGGAGGAGCGACGCACCTTGTGGAAGCTGTCCAACTCCTCGGAAAGATCGCCAAGGTCTGAGGACATCTCCTTGTCGCGGAGAGAGAAGAGCTCGTAGTGGGGCGGGTCGAAGACCTCTTGGAATCCAGCCTTGTTGAAGACACCAGGTCGCCGAGCCACCACCTTGAAAAGACCACCCAGACCGCTTACAGCTTTGGATACGGAACCGTTTAGATACCCTAAAAGGCTTTAAAAACATTACTTTAATTCCTCGCAAGTCAGCATGCAGAAAAGCTACGGAGGTTTTTAACTGCCAGAGCTTGGAAATAAATTCAGGAGCAGTATCTTGTTGTAACGACAAAGTTTCTCATTATAACACGAAACCTTTGCATCTTCTTATAACAATATGTGAAACTTGTTAAAACGACAGTTTCTTGTTATAACCAGATGAATCTTATATCTTGCTACAATGAGAGCGTTTCTCGTTAAAATGAGAAAACCCTAGCAAATTAGATGCAAAACAACAATGTTTTTCATTATGTATACCTTGTTATTTTCACTTAAACAAGAAATGTGTCAGTTTATCGAGATGGCTTTCAAAAACACATAGATACTAAATATTCATTAGAAATTTCAGGTTGAACTGTTTTGATTCGCTGAAACTTAGTGTCACTTCTCTGAGGATCACAACAACAAGGCCTATGACTAATAATAATGCCATAAGCCTTGCTTCATGAAGCCTGAACTATCTCTTTAAGAAGGAAGGAAAACAATAAACCTTGAAACCACAGAGAAGTTCGGCTTGAACGAAGGATTTATCTGCTGTCAACACTTCATCTTCAGCTGATCTAAGACCCTTAAAACATTTCCATTTACGTGTGTAACCTTCAGAACTTTACCTCAGGACCAAACAAAAGAGTGACTCACCTTTTTTCTGGGCTGCTTCATTTGGACCAAAATGGAGATAATAAGAAGAACAAGAACTATGCCTGAGGAAACTCCGATAACGGTGCCGTGGGTCTTGGTAATCTGATGGAAAAGCCCCTTGGAACGCTTCTCTGCAGGAGGATGACAGAACAAACAAGATAAGGGGAAAAAAAGAAATGCAAGTACAGAACCGTGCAGTTATCTTTCTCCTTCCAGGCTTTTGTTTGTGTTTTGTTACACTTTTAATGTTTTAAATAATTTAATATCAAACAAATATATGTAAAAGAGTATATTTTTGCCTTAAATCTAGCCTTTCATTTCACCGTGGAGGAATTTTCATCACCAGCTTTCCAAAATAATCTGCAAATGACAAATAATTCATGATTTATGAAGGTAGCAGGATTGTTTTTTTCCACATAGGATGTCCATTTACTCAGGTGGTCTTTGTCTAATATTAAAATGTATTCGGGACAAGGATAAAAAAAGTACAGAAGAAATCTGTAAGAGGGCAAGTACTTTCTTTTAAAAGTCCTGCAGTCATAAAATCCTGGTAGGTACATCAAAACCAAGCACAAGTGTGAAAACTACGACGGTGTATTAGGACCATTGCACATAGACACAAAAAAATAAAAAACAAAAGGAAGAGTAAATTTCCCCCAGAAAAGTTTTGAGATTAATCTCAATCTCAACCAGTTTATTTTCATAAATTTATGTATATTTTCTACAAAATCTTGGAAATTCTGTAGAAAAAATAAAGAAACTTCTTAGTGCAAAGCGTCAAATTTGCTAGAAAAAACATAGAAATTTTTAGATTAATCTCAGACATTGTTGAGAAAAAATCCTTTAAAATTTCAGCGTTCAAAGCATCGAAAATTTGCTAGAAAAATCTCAAACTTTGAGATTAATTTCAGAAATTTTCTAGCTAAAATTTAATCCTCCACTTTTCTATCTGCAATGTCCCTAATACGCCGTCATAGAAAGCAGTCTGAAAGGTCACCTTTGCAGTGGTTTTCATCCCATGGATAGACACAGTTCTGGATCCCGTTGCACACCAGGGTGTTGTTGATGCACATGTTGCTGTGGCAGAAGAACGTATTGGCCGTACAGGGAGCTGCAGGCAAGAAACCAACAGAGGAAATAAAATTTAGCTGAATAAATCTGAATAAAAGATGACTGGAGTGTGAAAAGGACCAGGAGATATTTTGGGGAGAGGGATAATAAAACAACATTAACGCTAACAAAAGAATACTCTAGCAGCAGGAAATCTCCTGGGGCCTGTAACGAACGACAAATGTTATGTTATTCGTAGAAATGCTGGAGGCCTAATGGAGACGGCACACGTGAAGCAGTACATCATCATTTCCCCGTGAAGGGGCATCAGGGGATGGGCGAGGGGAGCGGATGGCAGCTCCACTGAACTGCCACCGTGGAGAGAGGGAGCGGAGGATAGAAGTCGGGCTTGTGGCAATTTCAGAGGAAAAGATAAAAAGAAAGGCAGAGCCGGTGAAAATGCAACATGATGAGGTGCTGCTGGTCCGCCGGGTGCAGAGAGAGGGACCTCATTAGAGCCGTCGTTAGAGTCTGGATGCAGGGACGCAGGTGACTGGCAGCGGCCGCTGGCGCGGGCGCTGGGGGAAGAGTTGGAGGATGCTGAAGGCCGGGCGTGGTCAGCACTGAGATAAAAACAGGCCTGAAGAAGCAGGAACATTTACTCTGTAACCATTTATATGTCTTTGTGTGTGTGTTAGAAGGTTCTGGAAAACTGACTGAAACATTGATTTAATACTTTTGGGGTTTTTTGTCCTTTAAATTTGAGGGATTGCAGTTTTCTGGCTGATCGAGGATTGCGATCTTTAAAAAACCTGACCTGCCAATTCAGACTTTGGACGAGACCGATTATTTTTGTTGCTAAATATAACAAGAGAGTCGCTGAGTTGACAACTGTGAGGTGACTATTGTTCACTGCAAATGTGCAAACACGACCTGATAGACGGGTCTGTAAGTCAAGTGTTAAACCGTTCTCACAGCAGAGCACAAGAGGACTGATTTTCAGACCTTTGCTGGGGTAGATAAGATCGATAGATAAGATCGGTTTCACATGTAGGCATCGGCCGATCATCGATCTCCCAAGATTAAGGAAATCTGGGCCGATTTATCAATACATTTTTATTGAATCTTTCAAACACTGCAGTGATGCTAAGTCAACTGACTTAGCATCAACTGACTTGATGCTAAGTCAGTTGATGCTGACAATATCCATCAATACATCAAGAGCTGTATTGATACAGCATAGGACTTTTTATTTATTTTTTTTTTTACATAATTTGAACTCAATTCCAAATGAATATATTCTTTGTACAGTTTTGGCACACTTTAGACTAAGTTTGTATACTTTAGCTAATGATTATTTGAATACAAAAGTAGCTGACGATTATGTCAATAATCGGTTAATCATGATTAATTCAATTAATTGTTTCAGCCAAATACACTGCATGACTTTTTCATGTGTCTGAACCTAAACCCCACAGTCTTGTTCTCTGCCTCCAGGTCAAACGGCTTTGATAAGAGGATGTGTAGATGAGGTGGCCTATGAGAAGCAGCGTGTGCCGTTAAACCTACTAACACGTAGTCTCTCATAGCACGTCTGCAGGCGTACTCCAGCGTCGCTTCGTGTACGTCTAATAAAGTCCGACTTACATCTTGTAGCGGCACATCGAAGGTGACAAAGTGTGAAGAGAAAAACACATCAAGTGACAAAGATTAATAGTTTGCTCTGACCTCCGAGCGAACTTTGATCCATCCGCTGACTAACCAAATAAAGTTTGGGAGTCATTCAGCCAGCGTTCCCACTTTCCTGGAGATCAGCTGCGTGACCAGAATTAATGAGGATGCAAGCAGTCTTAAGGACTCGCAGAGTAATAAAACATAAAAAAAAAATAAAAAAATATGGGTGCTGAATTTGGAAGCTATTAGCTTCTGCCTGCAACGGTGAGGGCTTTTGCTGATGAAAACAACATTAGCATTCAGGCAGGGGGGATGTGTGCAGGAGAATGTGGCAATTAATATCTCAGCCCGTTCAGGCAGTTAATGGAAATATTACGGCGTTAACAGGAACCGGTTCCTCCGCACGGCAATTTCTCCTACTTTGTGTCACCTCTGACAGCATTTGTTTAAAGTCTCTTCGTCTTTTTAAGAGTGATGAGGCTTGATGCGTGATTTCTATTAACCCCTATAAGCTCTTGCTTTCACTGAAATAAATCAAATAATTCCTGTTTCCCTGGTGAAAGTGACCTGTAATGAGCTCAGTGTGACGCCGTGACGGGCATGAGAAGATAACATTCGGAGCTTTTGGTTATTTAAGAAATGCTGAGGTAAATAATTGGTTTTCTCATATCTGCGTTCTAAACATGGCACGTATTAATTAGCTTTCTTCGCTGAAACGGCACTTCAAGTCTCTGCTGATGACTGCTTATGCAAACAGAAAGCATAAGAGATGAGCTGAATTCATGTCTGCTTCTCTCTGTGGGAAGATAGCGAGGCAGCTGGTGTGTTACAAATAAATAATGGCAATAATGTGCTACCTTACTCTTAGGATAAAGGCACATTTCTTTTGAAAACAATGGAAATTTAGATTTGATTAGACTATCGTTTGAGGTCATAACATGACAGAACAATTTTTTAAACTTGTGTCATGTTATGACTGGAAATTGTAGTCTAGTTTCCAAGGATTTTACGTGGTCAGACAAAGTGTGACAAGACTGGGAAGTGAAAAGAAAACATAAAACAAAATCTGAAAAGTGTGGCATCAAAATTTTGCAGACCAACAATATTTTAGGATATGTCTGTGCTGTCTGTGCACATCAAGAGGGCTGTGTATTTGTTAAGGATTGTCCCTGTGTTCCTCCCCACAGCATGATGCTGCCACTACCAGCTTTAACTGTGGTGATCAGTGTTTAGCATGTAGGTGAATTTTTATTTTTATTTTGATGTGTTCTTTTTCTTACACCCAGAGTTGGGTTGGAACTAGTTACATTTACTTAATTCCATTTACTTGAGTAACTTTTTGGATTTTTTCTTTACTTTTCCTATGTTGTACTTTTTACTTTTACTTGAGTAATTTTATTATGAAGTATCACTACTCTTACTTGAGTAAAGTTTCTGGATACTCTACTCACTGTGAGTAACTTCACCGAATGAAGAACAAATTAGTTTTAACCAAAAATTCACCAGACTCACATCTGCAGTTTTTTGCTAAAGTTTTATATGGAAAGAAATTAATTTGGAAATTTTTTTCTTTTGCCTGACTGTTGTTTAGCAAATATTTTATTTATATGAATTATTTTCATTTTGATCTTTAAAACACAAAATTTCCTCAAACTTTAGTATTTGGTTCATCTGATCACGTCATTTTTAAATATTAAATAATTGATGTTTTGATCAGTTACTCAGTACTTGAAATGCCTTTATACCAAAAACCTTTTACTCTCACCTGAGTAACTTCTCAAATGGCTCCTGTTTACTTTAACTTGAGCAAAAATATGTTATGTCAGGTAAAATATTCTGACTTGAGTGTAACTGTTAGCTACTCTACCCTCTGCTTATATAACCACAATCATGTAACGAACTGTTACTCTACCACAAAGAATATTTACAAAAATACTTTCATGTTTGTGATTTAACAAGTTTATAATCTGCTCATTTCAAAAACACAATTTCACAATTGTGGTGTTTCTGTTGAATAAGAAATTCAATTAAAATTACACATGGATAAGTTTGTTCACACGCTATGTCATTGCAAAACATGACAACTACTTCCTGTTGTTTTCTTCTTCCTGGTTTGCGCTGGCAGAAACATCTGGTTGTTGATCATGTGACTCGTGTGATGCAAAAAAAAGTGTTTCCATTGCAGGTTTGCCAAATAAACCAATTTAGATATGGCCAAAAAAGACCTATCTAGCGCCAAAAAATTTAAATTTACACAATTGGAGTGTTTCCATTAAGTGAATTTATTTTCAAAATATCAAATTGTGCAATTATTTGTTGAGTGGAAACACAGCTATATTAAAACATGTCAAAGGAGCTGTAGAAGACCACACCAGATCATGTTCTCTTACGGTCGATGTAGGAGGTGAACAGCATGCGGAAGCGGCTCAGCCTGCTCTTCTCGTCGGCCCACATCCGTATGACTCCCACGCCGTTGTCCAGCATCAGGTCGTTGGCCACGGTGCTGCAGAACTTCGCCTTGAGGTTCTCGATGGCGCTGCTGCCGTCGTACACGGCCACAAAGTTCTTCTTGCACTCGTTTGAGTGTTCCATCTGGTAATCCATGAAGCGCAGGTAAATCTGTAGACGCACAGAGAGTTGGCATTAAGACAATCTGGAAAATACAAAAGACAACTTATAATTTTAGATACATCTACTAGGGAAAATTAGTTATCACTTTTAAAGAACCGCCATTTTATTTCTAGCTTTAGGATTTAAAATAAAAGATACAGATGAAAAAACAAGATGTACTTTTCTGTGTGTGGGACGGGAAATGTCGTAAAAAATAAAAAAAGCACATGGATTCCAACCTAATAAGAAAAACAGATCTAAATGCATATTAATAGGACTTTTAGTGTTATTCTTTGGGGAATCAATGCAAATATTTTAACTAAAAAAAACAACAAAAAACTGTTAAAATAATGTGTTTGTTATTCCATCTAAATTTAAAAACATTAGCTGGTTTGTTTCCATTTTTAGCCAAAATTATTACAAGTCCATGTTGGAGGTCCAAAGAGCCACTTGTGGCTCTGGAGCAGCATGTTGCAGACCTGTGTGTTCAGCCATCTCAACCATCAAAATGGTAGATATGTTAAGATTTCATAGGTACATTTTCAGCACAGTGGGATCTTCTAAAACCTAGATATCCTGCAACACAGACTTAGCAAAAACTAGCAAAGCTCTACCAGTTCTGTTAAAAAAAGTGATTAAATAACCAGCCAGAGTTCTGCCAGAAATACAACTTACTTACATTGAACCAGTTTTTCTGGTTCAATATCCATATTCTGACTGCCAACGTGTGCATTAAATTCTTATTTCAAAAACTTCTTGCTGTTTTGTTTGGCATTGGAGAGCAACCCCTCTGACAAAACCTCCAGCCCATGAAGCACCTGTTTCCTGCAGCAGCTGACTGCGCTCCTCTGTTCCTTCTGCTTAATCTGCCTAATATCTGGCGAGAAAAGCCAGAGCCTCTGCTAAATTCAGATCATCGTCACCACTGCCTCCGAAAGCACGAGCCGGACCGGCGCAACACGTCCGTCAGACTGTCAGAGGGGCAGAAATGTGCTCATATGTGTAAAACATTACTTACACTATGTGACACTTCATTATGTAATTTGGGTACATCTGGGGCTTTACACTATTTAAGATGCGCATTCATTTGTGCTCATTTTGCGGCCAGTGAGCAGCGCGGGAGTTCGGATGAGTCATTTAGCTGAGAGGGAAGAAACAGAGCTGCTGTGAATCAAGGCTAGCCTGACTATGTTTGTAATTTCAATGAGATTCTTCATATCATCTCATAAATATTGGAAGAAGTCAGCGGGCTTTCACTCCTGGCACATAAAAAAAGATACTCTTCTCAATCTCCAGGGTGTTTTTTTATTGCTAAACTCTGCTTTCACCGTGACACAGAGCCACACTCATCCAGTCAACCTGAATGTAAGGAAGCCGAGTGATGGGGAATTACAAATTTGAACAGAAAAAGGTTGCCTTTGAACTTTCGTTGGACCTTTCTGATTTGCAGTGACACTTTGGTTGCTGAAATTTTGATTAGTGCTGCTTCTGTTTTGAAGATATTAATGAATGTTTAAAGGTCAAAAGTCCCACCAGCTCCTCCACATTACCCAAATCAAACAAAATTGGTGTTAAATGTTTGTCTTATGTTAGTGCAGGAAAAATTTTTTTAGCAGTACAAACGCAGCACAAATTTGACACCAAATTTGTTTGACTTCATAAATGTGTGAGCGACTGGTTGACCTTCTATGACCTCTGGAGACTTTTATTAATAATTTGTAATTGTTGCTGGACAAACCAGTACAAAAGTTTGACACAAATTTTGTTTGTTTTGAAGAAGGAGAGGTGGCCAACTTTACTCAGACACCTAAGCTAAAACGTTTTAGGTACAAGTTGAGGAAACCTGTTTTGGTGCCAGACGTTGTTAGCGATATTAGCATAGCAATGTATTCCTCCCCATTTGTGCATTTAAACAGCAAAGGGACGTGATTACAGACACAGGTTGTACAATCCTACGTCACTGGGAGATAAATGGTGTACATAAAGTTTTTTCTTTTAATTCCTACATGCTCAAACACTTTAGGAGCATGCTCACAAATAGTTTGAGATTCTGATGGCTTGATTCACATTTATATTATCCAGCTCACTGTGTACCACTGGTTCAATGAGAAACGGTCTGATAAATAGGTTTTACCTGAAACTTTCTCTTTGTTGTATGTGTATGCGCCAAACAGCTGGAGAAATATTTTGAATAGTTTTCAACTCCAACTTTCACTATATTTTAGTAACACAGTAGCCATGTTGGATAATGAACTTTGGCCTGTTTGGAGAATCCCGACTTTCCAATTTAAACATATCAACAAGTTGTGACAAAGCTGCTAGTTGCTCACCTTAATTTAACAATGACATTTGATCTGGACATGAAATGCTAATTTCTTTGATTTATTCACTTTATATATCAGATCTCTGCAGATAGCATGTTCTAGTTTTCAAGTTTCTTTTTAGCACATTTCTGGGTGGGTTAACTTTTCAGCTCATGTTGCAGTGAGTGTAATCAAGCGTAACACTGAGGCTAAGCTACACATCGTCTATAAGGTTTGAGTTCTCTGCTGGAAGTAGGAGCATCACTCCAGAACAGAATTACTGTATAGAGGACGGCACAGCGATGCTCTCTGTAACAATTAAGAGATTTTAAGCTCTTTCTGTTGTTAATTATACTCAGAGCCTCAGACTAATTACAGCAGAGGTCTTTGTGGTAAACCTTTAAATCATTTCAGCTCACATTTACGTCCTTAGAACCTGTGTGTGTCTGGAGGCTCTCTTCAGTGAACGCTGGTGCTTTCATGAGCTCCATCTCAGAGGCCATGCTGGCTTTTGCCATTTAGAGCGATTAGAGGGAAATGAACGACTTCGTCTGAGGTGTGGACTGACACTCAGCCTTCTAACACGGCTGTACATCAGACTTTTGAACATCAGGAACTATGGAGTCAGAAAGCTGAGAGTAACATCACTTACACAGATCTACTTTAGATTTTTAAGTGAAGATTCCAAACATTTACAAAACAGAGTTTTCAAAGAATTCAGTTTTTTTTAAAGCCAATTTCTAAAGTGCAAATTCAAAATGTTATGCATGAGTTTATGGCAGTTAATATGTAACCAACAAAGAAAGGAAGGAAGAAGAAAGGATGAATGGATGGATGGATGGACTATATAAACTACATATTCTAGTCTTCCTGTGGAACGACTGACGATGATAAAATGAAACCAAATGTGACTCGTCCTCAGAGGTACAGCTCAGACCCCCACTGGCAGGTTTTCTGCTTTCTTTTCCAGATGAAGGTGGCCGGGTCCGGCATCATGGCCAATACGCTCCTGTCTACTGACCTTAGACTGGGGCGGGGCCCTGATGGTCCAGATGCAGTCCAGAGCGTCGCCAGGCTTAACCCGCTCCTCCTCCTCCACCTGACTGGAGCGAATAATCCCGTCCCAGCCGCCGATCTCAAACTGACAGTCTGCACAACGAGACAAAGATGACAAAAAAAAAACAAAAAAAAAAAACACCTTTAAAAAAACTGAGGCAAACACGAGGAAGAGCAGCGAGAACATAACCGCAGAAGATGTTTGAAAAGAGGAGCGTGACAAGCGCTGGGTTTTGTTAAAGAGTGAAAAAGATTTAGGGTTCAATTGAAGCGCGAACAGAAGATTATAACACAGGATAACATCAAGAGAGAGGAACAAAGACGGAAGGCAGAAGGAAGATGAAAGAGGTTTGCGTCCTTTTGCTGGCTCGTAACTATGCATACGAACATCCTTTGACTTCATACATAATTACCGGCGCGTCTCGTTCGGATTGGACAGAGCCGGCGTCGTACCTGGGATGGGGTTCAGTAGTCCGCCCACGTGCAGATGGAAGTCTGGGTCTGAAACGATTAAAAAGAATTGTGAGGCACATTACTCTCGACGCGCGGACAGGTAAGCAGAGGAGTCATGATACGGTCCTGACGAAGCGGCCTAGATAAAGCACAGAGAGGATTCCTTATCTCCTATCTGATGGGAGTGCATGGGGATTTAGATTTAAAGACTTAAGATGGAACACAAGAAAATCCCCCCGAGAAAAAGGACGTTTAGGATGTTTGAAGGATGAAAGAGAAGCAGTGGATGATCGAACATGAAGGAGAATCTCAGTTACACCAAAATATGATTTGCTGCATGTTTCAGGCTCTTGGCGGTGCGAGTTAAAAACCTGTAAAGTCCCACGCAGATTTAACTTCTTTCCATACACTCATCACTGCACCTGCTCTCAGTTAAACATATCTGGTATCCATGGAAACCAGATATGTTTTTTTATCAGCTTGAAGCTGATAAAAAGCCTTTCAATTTATGTCCAAAGGCTGTGGGACGTCAGTGACCAGAAATTTTTATCAAAAAGACATAGTATGGAACTCTGGTAGTGCCAGAAAAAGTAGATATGTGGGTGGTTTTAAATTTTTTTTGTTTAGTAAAATTTTCCTAAAGTTTATGTATTTTTTTTAATGCTGGATTTGCAAACAATACACTCCAACTGGAGTCAAATATAACAATTTCTTATTCTTTATAATAACTGAATAAAAAATAACATTTTTTTTTTTTAAACATTAAAAACAAGCAATTATGAACATGTAAAAACACATTTATTAAGTTTAGTAAGGAAAAACACAGGAAATCCCCAGTTTCATAGATGGTGCCAATCTGTGCCAAAGACAGAACGCTGAGGTATTTTTTTTAACTAAAACATGTGTACATTTGCTGAGGTATTAGTAGATCTATGGTTTCCAAAAGTTTATACCCTTATTATTTGTATTTTTAAAAGATTTACAAACAATACAAGGCAAAAACATTCACAAAAAACTCCAAACTATTTTATGTTCCATCCTCATTTTCTCTGAAACTACAGCAGCTGCTGCACTACTTTCACTTCTGATGGAGCCTCACAGGCGTCAGCTTATTCTAGACACCAAGATTATCAAAACAGAGTTTGTAAATGTTGAGAAAAACTCAATTAGATTTTGGTATATTATTTTAACCACATAAATCAGAAAACCCTGTGGCGCTTATTATTTTTAATCCGACATCGCTCCTCGCCCATCTCTCTGAGCACCTTCGATATGGAAGAAAAAAACAACGGAGGTTCGTTCACCGCTCACCGGCGACGAAGGTGTACTGAATGCGGAAGCCGAGGCCCTCCAGTTCCTCGTCGCTGGTGAACTTGATCCACATGAAGCGGCCGGTGGAGGTGACGAGGCCCGGGTTCTTCCCTCCGCAGAAGCGGTCGATGATCGGGGAGAAGCCGAACGGCCCGTCGCGGATCTCGATGTGGTCGAAGCGACATTGGAACGACGGCTCGATGTAGTAGTTCTTATCGAAAGTCAGCTGGATCCTCTGTCTGGGGAGAGCTGTGGGGGGAAAAAACACGAGAGCAAAGAAAAACAACAACAAAAAAAAAATAGCTTGTTTTTGTAGGGCAGAAATGATCTGAATGGGATTTTGAGTTTCAATAGTTAGTCTGGATTTATGCGTCTGACTATCAAAGTAGGAACAGATGAATTTTTTTTGTTGCAAATATAGCTACATTTGTTTTAGGAGCCTGATGAATGTTTCAATGTTTTCAGTCTTCAATGTGCTTTAGTAAAACATAAATGTGAAGTGGAAGGAAAATGAGTGATTAAAAAAAAGAAATCTCTGAGGAGTAAGGAGCTAAATTGTGGCCATAAAGTTTGTTAAAAATAAAAGAAAATTGAAACCTGAAAAAAAGAACATTTGAAACTGAAAAAGAGTTTTGAGATTAAAACACTAACTGGTGTTCAACAGAAAAGGCCAAAACCATCCTATCCAGAAGACCGACCTCTGTTTGAAGAATTTATTCTATATATCTTGGGTAAATCTTCCTTCGTCTCATGAGCCATTAAAGTTCTAAATCTATATTGGCCAAGCATAGCACATCTTGGAACATTTTAGACTCTCGTATGGTTTTTATTTCTGCCATTAAAAGTGATATTGTGTCCATGTGTAGGTTATGCTTTGACTGTCTTGACTGCTGCTGGGCGCTAAGTTTCCCTCATGCGGGCCAATAAAGTGCCAAACTGAACTGAACTGAGACAGGCCATTCTAAAATATGAACACGCTTTGATCCACTTCACTCAGGCTGTATGTTTACAGCTGTCCTGCAGAAAGATTAACTTTTGCACCAGTCCCAATTCTTCTTTTGCTGTTTTTGTAAAGTCCCATCCCTCTTCCTGTTAACTCTACAACTTGTTCACTACAACACAGCCTGCCACAAATGCTAATGCTAGTTAGCAAGGTTACTGATGACGGCGGATGAACAACATTCCTGAAACGGTAAGTTGTTTCTCCACCATTAAAATATTTGGTACATGAGGATGATTGACAGCGCTAAGACCCTCCTCCTGACCCTGATTGGTTGACTTTGATGCATTTCTACAGACGGAGGTGGAGGAGCTCGATTTGTTTTGTTATCTGTCTCATGCTACACTGTCACGACATGGTGACAGTTTTAACAAATATGGAAAAAAAACATTTTTGTAAAAAAGCTACATACTGCAGCTTTAAAGTGTGTCACAGTGAGAAAGGGTTTTTCAACAAGCTTCACAATCAGAGATTTTTTAAGTGGCGTCGGTGCGCTCACAGTACAGCGCCTCAAGTCACAGTCAGCTCATAAGGAGCCATGACAGTTAGCAGAGCTGCTGTGCAGCGATGGAGCGCAGCTGCCGTCTCTGACTGCGGCTCTGATCTGAAGTTCGCAGGTTCAGGCAAATCAGCACGTCTGCGGCGGGCAATGAGACCAAAACCGTTTCCACCTCGGAAACAGAGGAGCAGCTGATGGCTGCTCCAAAATAAAAAAATAAAGATGACGGGGGTTAAGAGGGGAGCTTCAGCAGCAAGGCGGGGGATTGGAGAGGCTGTCCATGTCCAGAGAAGAAAACAAAGAGTGAAGTCAAGAGTGGATCATTTTGTTTTGTTTTTTTCTTTTCTTTTCTTTATAACTGCAACAAAATTACTCAAATGATGTTTTCTTGTGTCTCAGAATTTGATCCATGATGTTCTGCTTGAAGAAGCAGCTTGCATGTCTGCACCTCCTGTTTTCTCTCTGTGTGTGTGTGGGTGTGTGTGTGTGTGGGTGTGTGTTTCTTCCTGTCTCTCTCTGAGTGACACACATACACACACAAACTAATAACTAGCGCTTGACACAGAAACAGCAGAATATATAATCACCTCGTCTATTTAGCTGACGAACTTGGGGACATGACAATCAATGAGGCTCACTAACCACAAATTATGATTACAAAGCTAACTGATTAGCCCCCACGCTGGATTGTGAGCGTCTCTGTGTCTGAGAAAGACCGAGGCCTTCCGAGACAAAACGACAGAAACTGATCGGTCTGATCTGTGTGATGAGCCAGAGCAGGCCTGGGTTTTGATTGGTCCACAGGTGGAGCACTTGAGCCGTGTGTGAGATCTCCTCCCCCCACCCCCTGCGCCGTGGAAGAGGGAGGCATCTCATCTGCATGAGGAGCCGTGCTTCAGCATCACAAACAGTTCATCAGTTTAGAGAACGCATCACCCAGATCCCCGTCTCCTATAGCCGCTAATGATCTTTTCCATTATGTTTCCTGCACGCCTCCAAATTACTGATTGATGCGACGTTTGAGCGAGCACCAACGCCGACGAGGACGCTCGCAATTCAGCGACGAGCCACGAAAGCCCAGTTCTGCAGCAGATGTTCCACTCCTTTATGTGTCCTTCAATGAGAAAATCTTTTGAGTGTGGAGACGAACAGAGCGAGCGCCGAGCAGGCAGGAAGCCGGGGTGAGGAGGAGGAACCGCTCTTTAAAAGGTTATAAAACTCAGAATGGGTCATATAAAAAATAAATAAATGCATGATGCCCTCCAGCGACAGAGAGGAAAACCGGTTCAATAAAACAATGTCAGTCAGGGTGAGGGCATTTACTAAAAGGAGGGAATCAAGCAGGTATGTTAGAGGGGATAAGGAAACACCAGCTGAGTTTCCATTACAAATGTGTGCAAAACTCTGCCGATATTCTGCTAATGTCGAAAAAAATATGATTTTGTAATTGCGTTGTGTTCATTAAATAAGAAATGCAATTAAAATTATAGATAAATAAGTTTGTTCATGTGATAAGTCATTAAAAACCAAGCCATGCCGTCGCCCTCTAATCACTTCCTGTCGTCTTCTTCGTCTTTTCTGTCAGTAGTAAAATCCGGTTGTCCATCACATGACTCTTAATCAGGGGCGCTGCCAGGAATCTTGGGCCCTCTGACAAAAAACTAAATTGGGCCCTCCCACGCAGCTGCTGTTACAATGTTTTGAGTCTATCTGACCCATCAAAAGCGTCACAATTTTAAAGTCTTGCAACTGCCTTGCTTTGGTTCAATACTGATACCAGCACAATATTTACTGCTCATGAATTTAACATCCAACAGTCCACATACTGTATGCAAATAGGTTGCTTAATTTTTTTCTATTAGTTTTAGATTACTGATGTGTTTCTCCCCGAGAGCAACAGTCATAGGCAACATGCAAAATATACATGAAGCAATCCAGACTTCTCAAAAAATGCTATGTTGTTGCATTTTATTCAAGCTGCAGTGTATAACTTTAATATAAAATATGTTTTCTCCATATTTGTTAAAGTTATCACCATGTCAGATGTGACAGACACTCTCAAGCAGGGGTGCTCATAAGGTCGATCGCGATCGACCGGTCGATCGCGGGAAGGTTTTGAGTCGATCGCGGCAGCAGGTGACAAACTGAACGCCACCAGGAAGCTGAGACCAGAACTTCCTGTTCTGACGGGCTTATCAAAATATTCACTAAGATCCAAAACGTTTGCAGCTTCATTAAATAATAACAAAATCAACAAAACGTGTTAAAATTGATAATCTTAGTAATTATTGTTCAACAAGGTGTTGCGCAATTCAGTGCGTTTCGGTTCCATTAACAAAAAAAAGCGACTCAAAGAGCGACTGACTAGCAGATCAAGAGTTTAAATTAGTTACACAATCACTACGGAGGAGAG
>CAEFZY010018425.1:0-112685 GCA_903066815.1 Brachyrhaphis roseni | reverse complement strand
ATTATTATTATTATTATTATTATTATTATTATTATTATTATTATTATTATTATTATTATTATTATTATTATTATTATACCTTAATAGAACAACATGAGGTTGTGCATAATTTTTGTGTGGAAGCAGAGATGTTTGTTGTTTTTTTGTTTGTTTTTGTACAAATATAAAAAGTGTGGTTTCCATATTTATTATTGCATGTCTCTTGCAGCTTTGTGCATAGAGGCTGAAATTTCTCCACATTCTTCTCAGTAAAATAGATCAAGCTCAGTGAAATTTAATAGATAGTATTCATAAAAATAAATTTGCGAAGTCATGCCACACATTATCAATTTGATTTAGGTTAATCTTTAACTGGACTGTTGTTTAATCTGATTATGATTTGAATAACACCATTCCTCTGTGCTTCAGGCTCACGGTCCGGCTGGAAGGACAGCTTTTGCCCCTGGTGGATTTTTTTACAGAATGGTCTTTTATTTTGCTCCCTCCATATTCCCATAAACTCTATGGTCTTCTCTCTTCCTGCTGAAGTAAAGACTCCCCACATCTTGCTTCCTCTAACACCATGTTTCACAGTGCAGGTGATATTTTAAGAGTAAGATGCAGTTTTTATTTTCTGCCATTTATAAGATTTTTCTACAGGTAAACAAGATTCATTGTGATATCATCCAATCATAGCGCTCTCCCCTAGATGGCTTGAGAACAAACTGCAAGTCTCATAATTTCATTTCAGCAATGCCTTTTACTTCTTGCCACTCTTTCATAAAGTCCAGATTTATGGAGTGAATAACTTATAGTTGACCTGTTGACATATTACCTAAGCTGTGAATCTCTGCAGCTCCTCCAGAGAAATAATCAGCCTGTGTTTTTTTGAACAACCAGTCACATACTGGTTGTTCAAAGATCATGAATACTTTTGCCTGACACTGAACCAAGCCTTTCTTTCACCATTTAAATCAATGCATGTTAGGTTAATTCAATCAATTAAGTTTATTTGTTTTTCACATTTGAGCAACAAAGCAGTTCAAAGTCCTTTATATCAAAGAAACTGCATTTCTAAATAGAAACAAAGCTGAGCATACAGTACCTAGTTCTTTTCTTTCTTTCTTTCTGTGGATGCAGCCTGCTGCAGCCCATCAGTATGAATGGGATTAGGTGAGTTTAGTATTAAGTTTTTAAGGATGACCCACAAGAATATAAGATGTTAACAAAGTACTTTACAAAACTTTCCAGCTCTCTTCCAGATTTCTATAGCTGCATTCTTTCTAAAAGTAAAGGGGATGATACATGTTACCCCTCTTAAAAAACACATCCATTCATTCAATTAACCCTGCATATTTTTCAGGTTACGCCATGCTGCTTGTATGCACGTTTTTGCACAGCATCACAAGGTTTGTGAAACTGTGAACTGTAGCTCGCTCAATAAAAGGGACGCGCTTTTCAAATATTTACAGAGCGTCTCAGACACAATCTCAAATTGCAGTATCTCACATTACACCAGTTCTTTCTTCTTCTCTGCTCACAGAGGAGGCACAAGACGAGCAGGAAAGCAAAAGGGGAAATAGGAAACAGGAAAGGAAATGGTATTGATATCCTCCAGCACTACAGATGAAATAACAAAAATACAGCTTAATTGTGCACATTTCTGAAAGGGAATGTCCATGAAAACTTTCACCAGCTTGCTGAACTGAAAGGTTATAGGGCTGAAAGAAATGAACATTTTATTGCTGTAATTAAAAATGAGATAATGTTCCTACGTACAAAACTTACTCTTAAAATGAGACTTTATTGAATTGTTAATTATCACAGAAATGAAACAAAAAATGCTAAATTAGTAATTGCTTTAATCTGACTTCAGAATGTAGCAATTAGCCAGGAAATTTTTAAACAAAATCAGTCTGCAAAATTACATAAATATTTAATTTTATTGTTATTGATTTAAAACATTTTAACAGACTTTACATTGTGCTGAACTCCAGAATGTGTTTTTCTACAGTACATAAATCTACTCTTATAATACTCTTGGATTGATTGCTGTGTACTCGTGATCAGAACTTTTTTTTTCTTTTATTCAGCCTAGTGGTTTGACTGTTACGAACCATTGCCACCTAGCGATGAAGTGGCATCACTGCAGCGGTGCTGCAGTATTAGATAACATCTTGTGTTTTTAAAATACAAAGCTTTTCTCTCACAGTATATCTTTGATTTAGAAAACAGAAAAAAGATTATAGGAAAACTCTTAATTATTTTAGTTCCATAGCGTTATATAAATGATAGGCAATATTATTAACATTAGTCTCAAATTGTTCAGAGTAACAAATGCATTTTACCAGCAGAGAATTGCAGCATTTTGATTATTGATTTAAAAAGACAATTAAATACACACCTCCAGATGCAGTTCACACTATAAACAAAATTAGCTCCCAATTTAATGTAGACTTACAGCATCATAACATGGTGTTAGAATAGTTTCTAGAAACTGAACCTATCAATCTAATACATATGCAAATTATTTGCAAAATATGAGTGCATCTGTGGCAGAACAGTTTGGAGACTGAATATGAAAATGCCAAAAAATTTGGAAAAAACACATTTTTATATATGTTTTAGTAGTCAAAATTTCCTTTCACAACAATTACATATTGTGTATGCACACACATTAGGGAAGAAATCAGTGTCTATATCTACCTTTGGAAGTTTGGGTTACATGTTGTCTTTGTACACTATCTCAATATTGAAAAGCGTTTTATAGTTATATATTTTTAATTACTCTTATATGTAAAAACTAGAATGCATTTCAAAATTCACATTTTTACATGGTCTTAATTTGTGTAATTCCGTGCAACCTTCACAGCCATGTTCCCACTTCATGTTTCATTTCAGATTTTATACATAGTGCAGTAAAAAGATACACTGTAAAAAAAAAAAAGTCTCTAATTTAATGTAAAATAACTGGCAACCATAATTTTACGTAATTTTAAATTTTACTGGATTTATACGTAAAATACGATAAAACTCTGGAAACTGCAACTGCCGGTATTTTACCATAAATTAGGGACTTTTTCTTATGTAGAGATTTCACCAAAACATTTCAGATCACCAAACTAATGTTAATATCAAAACAAACAAAGCTTGATATTATTTGTTGTAAAAAACAGATATTTTCAGAGAGACTTCATTTATTAAGGAAATGGACTGGAGTGATTTTCTAAGCAAACTGACCACTAAAAGCACTGGATGAGTGAATGATCTACATTCACTCATTTACACACCAACATGCAACTTGGGGCTAAATGCTTCACCCATGGACACATCAACATGTGGTAAAAGGAAGGTGCTCTGCCCCCTGAGTCTAATCTAGACAAATGTAAGTTTGGTTTAGTCCAGACTTTGACTAGGCCACTCTAATATCTTATCTCGTTTTTTGTTTTTTTTTAGCTAACCAGGCATCACTATAGCTGGTGTGTTTTATATTGTTGTCTTGAGATTAAGATCACAAACTGATGTATACATTCTCCTTCAGGATTTTCTGTCAAAAAACAGAATTCATGATTTCACCAGTAATGTCCAGGCATCCAGCAGAAAACAAGCCTCAGGCCATCACACTACCAGCACTGTGTCTGACTGCTATGTTACAATTTTCCTCAAATACTGTGTTAGTTTTATCCCACATATAATGCAATGCAAGATTTTGTCTCATCAGGTCACAGAATATTTTTCCAAAATGTGAGACGGACTTTTGTTTTTGTTTTTTATAAGTATGTTTTTATTTTAATACTTTGTTCTACATCTGTTCTCGAATTGACTTGGATAAGGGCACAAAGTGGTGCTTTTTGAGTGCTTTTAGCCTGCTTCACGTATTCTAACAGGTTCGGCTGGATCTGAGAAACTTGTGTGACAAATAAGGAAAAAGAAACCAAAAACATGAAACCTGCATTTATTTTACCAACAAAATGTGTACTTTTGTGTCTCTGCTCCACTTTTACCTCCTTATCCCTTTCAAATGCTATTTTGATTTTTCTTGTGTCCAGTGCATATGACAGAATTAAGTTTTCTTTGACATTTACATCTTTAAATTAGCTCATTTAAATGCTGTAATTCAGTTTTACATCAATATTATTGGATGCCTTCATGACAAAGACAATCCTAATCATTTAACTGATTGTGGGAGATGTAATTCTAGGATGTAACAGAGTTTTATGTTTTCATTGGTTGTTTATGCTGATTTTGAACCATGTAAGGTTTTTAGACTTGAACATCCTTTTAGGCAAAACTTTGTGTTAAACTATTGAGGACAAACATTCATGGTCCGTGCTGTAGCCATTAATTCGAGGATGTGGGTTAGCAGTGTATGTTGGTTGAGCCATTGCGGTGGAAATTAATGTGCAATTAGTGGGGCTATCTCAGGCATTATGTCATCTGAACCCACTTTGAGCCCTCGATATCTGGAGGACAGAGAGAAGAGAGAGGTTTTAATGAAAGAGGATGAGTGAAAAAGATGCATGGGATAAAATGTTGAATGGGTGAGGCAAAGGGTGGGAGAGTGAGACAGAGAAACAAAAGAATAATGATCAGCTAAATATATATTGAACTGGATACACTCAACAGAGGTCTCTGATTGTCATCCTCTCATGTATTTGGTTCTGCTGAATACCTTTCCTGTACCTCAACACAAGTTTCATAATAAATTTATTCTAATCAGTGTAAAGTGCCTTTGTCTTTTTCTGAGTTATTTTTTTATTGCAGCTGACTGCAGTGTTTGAAAAGAAAAATGGTTGCTAAGTCAGAACATTTCTGCATAGCTAATTTTTTTTTTGTTTGCTTCACAGATCAGAACTAATTAGTTTTGTGAGATAGGAGGCATTTCTCTAATGGTTAAAAATGAAATCTGATGTAATAATGTAGTCATAAAACATTTGACTTTAACTGAAGACACAGAAAAAATATTAGCAGAAATTTGTTTCATAGATTGTGTGAAATTAAACTAATTTTAGTTTAGTTCCAGTCATAAGGTTGAGGCTGTTTTTTTTTTATAGAACCTACAGCGACTCCTGTTGCAATGAAAGACCAAATGATCATTAGATTATTTGAATGAATGAATATTACAATAATTGTAAAAGTACAATTCGGCACATGGATTGGTGAAATAACTTTTTCTGGGTACAGCATATTAGTTCAATGTTGAGATTCCTCAGTAGTGCTACATGAAGCAGAAAGTGATTTTCAAAAGCACAAACACAGAGTTGGAAGTGGAAGACGTTATGTTAACAGTTTCCCTGTTGAAGACCAAAACAACAAAAATGAGAATAAAAGACAGATCAAGCTGAGCAGTTTAGAAACAAATGTAAGAGGCGAGGCTGAGATAGCAGAGGGATGGCAGATATATAGGAAAAACTTGTTAGATGGAAGAGAGGAAATGAGGAAGCCCAAAGAGAATTAATTGATGCTGTGAGGCAGAGTATGGAGAGAGTTGGTATGAGAGAGGAAGATGACAGAGATTGGATGAGAAGGAGGCAGATGCTCCTCTGTAAAATGGCAGGGACAGAGCAAAATGAAGAAGTCCCAGTCTACTTTGTTTACAACCACTTCTGGAGAAAAAAAAAGCTGCACATGCCCCAGCATCCAGAACAACGGTGCAGTTATTTGATTTCTAAAAACATCCAGATGACGTAGAAATAAATATTTCAATACCTGGCCAAACTGCTTGACCTGGAAATTCAACTTTAAATTCCTTGTTTTATTTGTTTTACAAGCAGAAATTAAATTTAAATATCCCCAAAAAATTTCTTTATCACAACAGTTGCTCAATGGCAACGCCAATGCTTGATTTGATTTATATAAGAAATTAGAGCCCAGATCTTGTAATAATGTCACATCCAACTTAAGAGCATTCTTTTAAGCCAAGAAAATCAGTGTAATTTTCTAACGTCTTCTCTTCATTTCATTGTTTGACCTCTAGAGGACATAGACCAGCAGAAGTACTAATAAACAGTTTACCTCTGCAACTTTCACATGTTTTTTTGTACAGTGACAATGTTGAAATGAAACTCTGGTGTGTTTGGTAGACTCCAACTTATCTGGTGAGAATTTGGTAGATCTTAAAATTTAAAGTTTATTGTCTATGTGTAGATTAATTTAACAACGATAGTACTCTACCAAGTCACCAAGTTTTTTGGCACTTAGCAAATAGACATAGTTTTGGTCATTCTAACTAATCTAAATCAATAAATGTATGGTTTGATTTAACATTAAACAGTGAGAAAAAATTGTTTGTGTCTTTATATTCAGTATGTAAATATTAGATTTCAACTCTATATACCTTACTGTATATATTAGTTTGATGTTTTATATTTAAAAGTGTACAGTTTCATCTGGCTTCATTTGTTATTTATTTGTGACTATTTTTTTCATTCTACTCTTTAAACTACAAAGATATCCACATAACTACATTTTGTCTGTCTGATATAATTTGAAATATATCAGACAAGCAATATATGTCTTATATTGAAAAATGACGTGTACAGTTTTTATGGCTTCATTTGTTATTTTGTAAACCATCCATTTTCTGTCCACTTGTCCCTAGTGGGATCGGGAAGGGTGCTGGTGCCTAATCATGTTATTTATTTGTGTCTATTTTTTCAGTTTTTCTTTAAACTACAAGGATTTCCACATAACTTGTCTATATGGCATATATATATTTTAATATTTAAAGAGATGTTACAATCAGCTTCTTTATTGTGTAGCCTTTTTACTCTCACTTTAGTAATTTAATAGACGGCTACTTTTCACTTTTACTTTCGTAAACATATTATTGAAGTAGTGCCACTGTACTAAGTACATTGTTTGGATACTCAGCCCACCTCTGCTTCCTACTTTAGAAGTGTGACCGTTTTATTCAGGCTGGTTTGCGAGGGGGGGAAGCTCAAAATAAACATCGTGTTCTTTAAGCATCTAAGTGAAATACACATGTTGCAAATGAGATGCGTGAAAGACTGCTGAAAAGGAACTATTAAGAGTTGCGTCTTCAGTAATAAACACTCCAATCGAATCGAAGCTGCTCTTTCTATCGCTGCTGCTGCAACGTGGGGTTTCCCAGCGCCGACTGCAGGGTTACCGCGCCCATCTCATCGGTCGATGGCTGCTTGAGAGTCATACTACGGACAGGGCAGGTGTTGGGTTTTACAAAGGTGAGAGTCTACGCTCCCTTGTTAGTGAGGAATAGTGACTTTTAAAATTAGCTGGGTTGACTGCCAGTGCACTGTCATCCACACAAGGCTTGTGGGTGTGATTTCCCCCACCCCCTCCCCTCTCCGCCTGGTTGTCAAGCTCCCCAGCCGTAGCTTGCGTTCGGGAAGGGCTGCTCCTCAGAAATCTACGCTAGCTGGCTTAGCTAGTTAGAAAGCTAGCACTGTGCTGTTCGTTGATGCGTGGATCGGAGGAATACGCCGTCTTGGTTTCCAGTCAATGCCAAAACGCAAAAACAGGCGCAGATTGAATCAGGTAAGGTAAAATCAAACTATTATATTGCGTTATCGTAATTTGACAGTTAAATGTTAATCCCATTAGCTGTTGAATTGTGGTATAATCGAACTGCCCGGGGGTGGGGTAGCAGCAGCTAGCCTCTTAGCCATCAGTTAGCATCGGTTTGCTAACGATAAGCTTATTTTATTATGAGCGGTTGCATGAGTGTTTCCCGTAAGGGTGGGAGTTAATCTCAGAACTTTGTGTCAGGAGCGGGTGGGTAGATAGTAGCAACCATTTGTGTGTATTACATCCAGGCAATTACGAAACATTAACTACTCTTAATGTCGCCGAAAGGTTCTGGGATTCGTTCTTGTTAGCCTTTCAAAACTGCTGTCAGTGAAGGCAATAATGGCCCAGTCAGGGGAGGTACTTCTTGGCCTAAAATACCAGTCTCAAAGCTACGAAGTCTCTTGAAAATTTGAAAAAATGATTTGAAAAATAACAATAAGAAATATGGCATGTTGTATATGTTGCATGCAAAGTGTAATAATATTGTAATCTTAAATGTAAAGATGTTGCTGTGGATTCAGGTTGACACATAGGGTTGGGCTGAATCAAACGTCCTGTAAACAAATTTGCTATCATGTTTGTAAATGACAATAATAACTAATCTACTAACATGGCATAATTCTGTACCTTAGTAGTATTAACTTTCTTTAATTATGCTTATAAAAAGTCAGCACTTTAGGATAGAAGGAACATTAATGTGGGCGCGTTAACACCCTGTTTTTGGAAGCCAATACGTTAGCTTACTTCGGCCCCAGAGGTGCACCGCCTTTCCTTGGAAACCATTTAAATTCCTACAACATATAATAGCAAATTTTATTTACTTTTTTGGGGAAAAAATAAAACACCCCGAGTGTGTTAATTACATTTATCTCACTGTGGCGATACAGGCCACCGCCGCCCGACCTTGCTGTTTTTTTTGTTTTTTTTCCCCCTACACTCTTGGGTTCTACTACAAGATTAAACAACCCCGTAAATATTCTGATACGGTGCAATTAAATTAGCCTGGGCCAGTAGCGTTTAAAGAGATTGGTGGTGTTCGAGTAAGTGGATTTCTCTGGGACGGTAAACAAGACACTTTCTGGGTTTATCCGGTGTTGGCTTAAAAGCTAACTACATAGCACTCCGTGTAATTGCGGAAGATCAGCGGAGTCCTCCCTGAAAGCGGCTGTGGTTTCGTTATTTTGCATTAGACGATGGAGCCATTCGGTTTCCGTGGCGTAAATTTCATAGAAACTTGTGGTTAGACTACATTCCCGGTAAATCGTTGTTGACGCTTAAGTGAAATATAGGAATTTGAGCGTGTATGTGAGTTTTTCTTCCGAATATGAGCGTTGCCCTGCCTGTAGGCCTACACCGACAATCTGTTAGCAAAGCTAACTAGCAGACAGCAGTCTGCAAGATGGCGTTTAGCTGCATCTTCTCACATTTTCATTAGTGCATAGCATATTATCAACACATAGTGTGTTGCTAACTAAATGCATATATTTGATTGGACTTTGACACCAGCAATCTGATGCGTAGCCTCTTGACGCAATATTATGCGGAATTACTGAAATGCTCTCACCTTACAAACAACACGAACAACAAACTAACTGAACAGCTTTCAGAGAGGCATTCAAATACAATGCAAAGTATTTGATTTGTTTGTAACAGTGTTGAAGGCAAATCACAGTGCTTACACAGAACTTCTTCCGTAGCTGTTTGCACTCTGAATGCAGTGTTGGTTCAACATGCACACTGCAAACACTAAGAGATTACCTGTCAGGTTTGTTAATGCAGTTTATTTTACAGCTGCCTGTTAAATATTGCATAATTTCTGTTAACTTTTAATGTCCAAACTCATTGTTTAATTTTTTGTATTAAGTTCATGTATATATTCTTTAATAATGCACATTTCCTGCTGTCTTTGTGCAAGAACTTAAAGAGAATTTCTGCTTCAGGACAGTGACTTTAATGGCAGCCATTAATCTAGGCACTTTTTCAAACTGAGTGCCTGGATTTTTTTTTTTCCTCATGTGTTTATGAAAGAATTAAGATTAAACTCATCCTTTTATTAAGCTGAAAACATATTTCTAATGCCTGGACTGGCTTTGCTACTATTTCTGTTAGCAGACATGGATTGGATTAGGGACTCATTGACTGAGGATTTCAGCTTTTAGGATTATGGAGTTGCTCAGTGATATTGCTGGTTATGGCCTTTTCCATGATCCAGCTTTAGATCTGTAAAACATTGCATTATCAGAATTCGGCCGTCTTTTGTAAACAGATGTTTATATGTGCCCCTCTTTCCTCTAAGTTGGTTAAAATCACTTTCAGCAATCGCAAACAAACACATCTCTTTAAGCCTTGCAGGACTTGGAAACAGCTAGTGAGCTGCCACTCCAGGCTGTTTGCTACTGCTCATTGTTTATCATGCAGTCAGCTGACCCTGATCAGGCGCTTGGAAAGGAGAAGTGATGAGAGAGAGGAACTCCATAACTGTAGGCATCCAAAGATCTTAATGGGAAATGTGCAGCTATTTCTGTTCTCGACGCGGCATATGTAAAATTTGGTTACGGCACAAAGGTGTTACGCATCAAAGTTCAAGTTGTGAATTCAAATTACATCTAAGTTAGAAAGAAATCTAAATAATTAAATGAAATTTGTATAAAAAAAAGGGCTGTAACACTTTAACGGGTACTGAAAGTGATTTGGACTGCTGCAGAAATAGTATCACATCTGAGACCAAAGCAATGTGGTTCTGAAACCCAAATTAAACAATATTCTCCAGATGCTTTCAGGAGCCTCAGATAAAACTGGAAATAGAAAGGTTTTGTTGTTGTTTCTATAGGCAATGTTCAATAATAAAAATATGTTAGATTAAAAAAACCACAAAAAAAACTAATCAAAGATAAAAAAATAAAAAAAAAGTAAATTAATTTAAAAATATTAATTACTGTCAAAGTAGACATAAACAATTCACAGAAGAATAGGGCTACATAATTTACGTATAAAAATATGGAACTGTGTTAATAATAATGTTGAGCATAAATAATTATAGATTTCTACATAGCAAGCCTAACAATGTTACAGTTACACTAGTGGCAATATTACAAATTACATAGACTTCAATAAACAGAATTATCTGAAAATTGATTAAATTGATTGAAAGAGTACAAAGAGGTTAAATCTGAGTTTAGACATTAACTTTAAACTTTAAATTCTGTCGTGATTGAAGATTGCATTCTCCTGTCTCTGGATGTAACTAAGTAATAAGTATATTCCATGACACATTTTATTACAAGATTAATGAGCGTAAGAGGATCATCTTTGTTAGAAAGGTCAACCAATCAGCAAATCTGAAAGATGATGTAGACAGGTAGAGAAGATTGTCAAACACGTCCTGCAACCGCCAGTGACATTAGTGTACTGGCTGAAAGACACCAGGTAAGGGAAATGAGAAGCAAACTCATAGCTATTTACTGCTTATCTCATGCTGTCGTTATTTATAGTTTGTCTTGGGTGTGGTTATTAGTGAAGCTTCAATTGATTTAGATTTAGCTACTGGATATAATTTAATTTATACTTAAAGCTCATGTCAGGAGTATATTGTAAAGATTATGCTTAATATCTCTAGAAATCTCTAGAGATTTAAAAAAAATTAATGTATTCCCTTTCACTCATGGATTTTAATGTTTCCCACTGTCAGAAAATCCATCAACTCTGGCAGAGGACCACGAATGATACTTTTAAATATTAATAATCACAAACAATGAAGTGTAATTATGTGTTCCCAGTTGTAGTTGTGTTAATACAAATCTGTATTAAATTATAATTGCAATCTTAAAGTAATTTGTGACTACCTACAAATAAAAAAAATACTGTTAGGGATTTGCTATTTTTAAAGTTTTTGTCATACAGTTTAATGAGCTGTTGCATAAGAGTCATCTTAAACTAAATACTTTTGTTTTGTAAGCTAATTAAACTAATTGCGTTCTAAACTAGTGACAAATGAGATATTAGATGGTTTGGTATGAGTATAAAAATTAGTTTTATGGCTTGAATTGAATATATTTACTTAATTAGATGGACATTTAGACGTCCTCTTGGTGCTGTCTTAATATAAGTGGCTTATTGATCACTTGGCGAAAATTCTGACTATCCCAGGGATTGAGGTCAACAGGATAATGACTGCTTTTCGGATCACAGGAAAGTCATGCCTTAACAGGATTTGTCTGCTGATCTGAATTGTGTGTCAGGACACATCGACATTGCACCAGAATTATAAGGTTGAACAGGGAGCAGTATGTTGCCCATTTTATTCTATCTAGTTAAAATTGCTTTTGGGCCATTACCGTTTTGCATTTTAGATTTCTAAACTAACTTTAAATATAATGTTGCTTTTGCTCTTAAAAAAAAAAAAAAAAGATTGACCGTGTATGTTTACCTTTTTCTCTCCCCTTTTCTTTTTTTGTCCGTTTTTAGAAAAACAAGTGCCCCGGTAGTTGGAGTAAGGTAATTAAAAAAGCAGGATAAGATGAGTGAACTGGACCAGTTACGCCAAGAGGCAGAGCAGCTCAAAAATCAGATAAGAGTAAGTAAAAAAATTCAATTGTCCATATAAAAGTTGGCGCATGTGATGTGTACAAATGTAAATATGCTAAAGAGCTAAATTCTCTTTTTTCCAGGATGCTAGAAAAGCATGTGCAGATGCCACACTATCACAGGTAATGTCTGACAGAGTGCTTTGCTCAGAAAGATTCATTGTGAATACAGTAGAATTCTGAGCCTAACTAAAGTCTGTAATGTTTTGCAGATTACAGCTAATGTTGAAGCCGTTGGCCGAATCCAGATGCGTACAAGACGAACGCTGCGGGGTCATTTGGCCAAAATCTATGCCATGCACTGGGGGACAGACTCCAGGTACGATGTTATTTTCTAAACACGGATTTTTAGCTCAAATAATTTTCCATCTGTCTAATGTTGTTCCTGCTCCTGTTTTTAGGCTTTTGGTCAGCGCCTCTCAAGATGGAAAACTCATTATTTGGGATAGCTATACCACAAACAAGGTGAGTCTTATTTAAGAATACAGTAAAAATTAAATGTGCAGCAATATGAATGCCCAAATCAGTGATTTTTCTTTTTGCACAATTGATTTTTTATTCTATAAATAAATATGTTCCTCTTTCAGAAGAAGAAAATTAGTTTATTGGTGGTTCTTTGAACTGATCCATGCAAAAACAGAATTATACTGCAACACCCATTTTTCATGTGCTGAAGCCGATACTTTAGTTCTTAAAACAGAACTGATGAGTTGGGTTTTAATTTCTGTTCTTTTTAGTACATTAAAATGTCTTAGGTAAACTCACAGCAAATGTTTTTATTTATGTGTAAGAAAATATTAGTTTTTCTGGTGTACGGATACGCCAGTCTTCTCTAATCTGTACACTTTGTTTAAGCATAAAAAAGTGAGTTATTTATTAAAGTTGCAACAAGCAGTTTTGTTGCTGATGCCAAGTTTTGATCTGCTACTTTAAATTTATGTCTTTGCCAGTTTTTTAAAGAACTGTATTACAAGAACATGTTAGCACAGCATTCAGAGTATATTTGCTAGCCTTCCTGCTGATAGAAGTATTTAATTATTCACAATAGGAGGAAAAACAATGAGTGTGAGATAGCAGTTCCTGTAACACAAAAAAAAGAGAAATAAAAATTTATTTTATAACAACAGGCAGCAGGTTTGACAGTTTTAGCCTTTGCGTTAATGATTAGTATGGCCATCATTATTAAAACTCCAGTAACTGTGTGGATTTCCTGAAGATGATGCATCCTTACCAAAGCTCTTTTCAAAAGATTTCCCAAAAAGCTGCAAATATTTCCAAATCAAAACAGATTGAAAGCTTAAATTCTTAACCATAGAATGACTTCCTGGTACTTTATTCAACCTTCCTGTTATCTGCTTTAAGTTTTGGTCTCTCAGCCTGATTTAACCACAGACATGTCACCTACAAGTCTTTGCTTTCTCTGATATCGAACATCACTTAGTCGTAGGCGTTGAATTTAAGTAACAGCCTCAAAATTGAAGGCTGTTATCTGAGTCACCTGATAGTTTAGAGAGGATTTTGAGGCTCTGACTGGTCAGTACCAATCAAGGTCAAAACTCTGCCCAATACCCTTTTAAGTTGTTTCTGGCACTAGTGACTTTTATTTGCGGCAGATTAGACAGGAAATGGGTAGAGGTAGAGTAGACATGCAGCAAAGCATGTCTACCCTACCCATATACAAGATGGGAAAGATGGGTTTCTTTCCCATCTTATATACCTTAATATCTTCAGAGGTTTGAAAATCTAATTTTAAGGTTTTTTTTTTTTTTTTTTTTTTTTTAGAGTTGGTTTTCAGTAATATTTGCTGCATTATAAAAGTGAAGTCACATCCTGTAGAAAAAACTTTAGCAGTACTGATATTTATTCAGTTCTGCATATTTTTTTACTGGCATTCCTTTTGTTTAACGTTAAACAAGCTTCTCATCTGTTTAAATTTCTATCTTTTCCTGCATCAAAAACAGAAAATTTGTGCTTCAAACTTGCATTTTCTCTGAACTAACAGTTTTCTGTGTGTGTTCTGCAGGTTCATGCCATTCCACTTCGATCTTCCTGGGTCATGACTTGTGCATATGCACCTTCAGGAAACTATGTGGCCTGTGGTGGCTTAGACAACATCTGCTCCATTTACAACCTGAAAACACGTGAGGGGAATGTACGTGTGAGCCGTGAGCTTGCAGGACATACAGGTATGGGATACTTCACAGATACAGTGTATTTGTGTACAAG
Organism: Brachyrhaphis roseni; assembly: GCA_903066815.1. Taxonomy (NCBI): domain Eukaryota; kingdom Metazoa; phylum Chordata; class Actinopteri; order Cyprinodontiformes; family Poeciliidae; genus Brachyrhaphis; species Brachyrhaphis roseni. The sequence goes on along the minus strand of CAEFZY010018425.1, from coordinate 98,346 downwards.
TATTGGTTTACATAAAACCGCATTGGATTTTTGGATTATTTATCAAATTTATCTGCTGTTAGGATACCTGTCCTGCTGTCGCTTTCTTGACGACAACCAGATTGTTACAAGCTCTGGAGATACCACTTGGTAAGTTAAAAAAATAGCTAGAAACTCTTAACTTGTCTAAGTATTTTTCTATGAAGGGAACAGAATATAGTCTGATTGCCTTGTTATTTTTCACAGTGCACTTTGGGACATCGAGACAGGCCAGCAGACGACCACATTTGCTGGACACACAGGTGATGTCATGAGCCTGTCTCTTAGCCCCGACACTCGGTCATTCGTCTCTGGTGCTTGCGATGCCTCTGCTAAACTCTGGGATGTTCGAGAGGGAATGTGCAGGCAGACTTTCACTGGCCATGAGTCTGACATTAATGCTATCTGTGTAAGTCGTTTAAGCTCTGCTTCACTTTTTAAATGCACATTCTTAATGTGGCCAAGTTATGTACCACTGTTGTGCTTTAATTGCATTTGTATGTTTCAGTTCTTCCCTAATGGCAATGCATTTGCCACGGGCTCTGATGATGCCACCTGCAGGCTGTTTGATCTGCGAGCTGATCAAGAGCTGATGATCTACTCTCACGACAACATCATATGTGGCATTACCTCTGTTGCATTCTCCAAAAGCGGCCGCCTTCTTCTGGCAGGATATGATGACTTCAACTGTAATGTGTGGGACACACTAAAAGCTGACCGTGCTGGTAAGTAACTGGGCAATGTTTTACAACAGGTTTGTCTCAAATAGACTCTTTTATTACATTACATTTTGTACAAAAATGGTCTCAGATCACTTATCGCTTATCAGTAACCCAGCAGTGGTAGAGTGGGTGAAGTTTTTACCTTGAAAGCTAAAGATGGATGGTGTATTTAAAATCGGATTAGTAGCAGGATCATGTGTGCAATGAAAATCCTCATAGGGAATGTGCTGGTTAACAGCTGGAACATTTGGTCTGAAACCTAAATATTTGTAATGATTAGAGTTAATATTCTGCATTAATCAGCAGCCATTTTAATGGCAGTAAGATGAAGTTCTCCCTTTGTCAGCAGGCTGGCTAACAGTATGAACAGTGATTCTCACACTTAATTCAAAGGCTTGCACTGCCTTAGCAGATGCTACAGATACCTGTTAATCACCCATTCATTAATTTGTGGGAGTGGCAGCTGGGAAATGGCTAAAACATGCAGAAGAAACCAGGAATTACAGTTGTAAAACAATAGTTTCTTTAAAGCATTTTAATGTCACAGGAAGTTTCTAGACAAGTTCATTTTTTACCATTAATTTTTTCTGAGGCCTCTTAAAGTCTCAGAAAATCCTTAAATTACTTAATTTCAATGTTAAACTTTAAAAGGTCAAAAATACTTTCATATTTACCACACTAAGGTTTAGTTGTGTGTAAAAAGTTCTGCTCCTGAAGTAGACTTATTGTACTTTCTTCACACTGTTTTTTCAGACCTGACAACTGATAGATCTTTTTTTTTTTTTTAAGGTGTGTTGGCTGGACATGACAACCGCGTTAGCTGCCTGGGAGTTACTGACGATGGCATGGCAGTTGCAACGGGATCCTGGGACAGTTTTCTGAAGATCTGGAATTGAAGCCTGAAGGTTCTTTTTGTCGTATTTGCATTAAAGGTAGAGATGCACCGATCAGAATTTTGTAGCTGACTTTCTATGTCTGCTTTTTGTTAAGCTTTGACCTGCCAATACTAACTTCATCAGATTCTATTTTTGCTTTAGGAACATTATTTTAACTACCTTTTGCCAGCCTTCCTTTATTGTGTGGACATTAGTTTTTTATGATAGCCGAAATGTCATGTTTGCTTTTAACATGTTGCTAACATCTCTATAAAATACTTCTGTGTAATCTCTATAGAATAGAACTCTGAAATTTCAAAAAGGCTGCCAGCATTTCAAAGTTTTATGACAGACAGAAGTAAAAGCTCAGACTTTACTGTACTTTGTTCAGGCCTCCTGTTCTCAGCTGGAGGTCTTGCGGTCTTTCTCTCAGCTTTTTGAACCACAAAGACATCTTATATGTCATAGAAAAGGTTCAGTGTATATAGCTTCTTACATTAGTTTGCTCTGACGTCATTTAAATGCCTCAGGGCACCATCCTTATTAAAAAGTGCAGTTTTTACACTCCTGTTGGCACGTAGGAGCAGTTCATTCACTGTAAATGGATCAGTTGGATTTTTGAGTTTCTAACCAGCTGATCGCCGGTCAGGGCAGGGGAGAGGCACAGAATCGTCCGATTCCAATCACCAGCTGATTTCTCGGTGCATCTCTAATTGAAGACGATTAGTTTATCTTGACTTTAATAAATATTCTGAGAATTCATGGGCCTGCTCAGCTGCTCAGCGTAAACATCTGTATGCTATTCTGCTTACCTTTTTCTACATGACTCTCTCTTCTGTTGTTTCTCAAAATGTCTTTCTTTGTTCTCCAGATGTTCTTTTAACTCCAAAGTTGACTGGAAGACCATTACAACTTGAGAATGTTCACAGCGTCATCTTCAACACTGTTTAAACTGACTTGGACACCACAAAAACGAAGGGAAACCAATGCCTTTCCTACACAAAGAAGAGCACAATTGTTTATCACCTAGTTAAGAAAGGATCTCCTGTGGTATCAAATCAGAAACTTGTGCATTCCTTCTTGGACCATTTTATGTTACCTTGAAAGAGAAAACAACACTATCATCCCATGCAAATGTGTGCGTCTTGAAAGCAAATGTTGGAGTGTAATTGTACAAATTATTTAACTTTTTTTTTTTTTTTTAAGATTTCTATTCTGATGGTTTATTATTCTTGATGGCTTTTCTCTTTGTCATATTTCTTTAGTGGTTTTAGATATGTTTGAATTACAGCTTGTCTTTGTAATCCAGGTAAATCATATGAGAAAAAGAAACATGCAGAAGTAAAAGCTTGGATCATATTACACGAGCAGCTTTCGAAAATGTCCAGGATGTATTTATATTCTAGCTGTTTTTGTTCCATCACGGCTTTTTGCACATGAAGCTTCGCCTCTAAACTAATAACATTGTTAATTAACCAGGCACATGCTATAAGTTATGAATGCTCATTCCAGTGCAAACGGAGTTATTATGAGGAAAACTATCCAGTTAAACCCCTCGATTCTCGTACATGCCTTTTTGGCTTTTGGTGGGGAAGGGCAGGGTAGTGATTTAGGTTCAGAGTTTAATAAGGCATGGCTTGAATTTACTATATAGAAGGGGTTTTGTGTTCTGTATCCACTTTGAGTGAAACACCTCACCTGACTTAAATACACACTTCCTTTGCTTGGGACTGCAGTTACAACTCTGTGAATGAAATGTACAAATCAATGTCTGAAAATAATGGTCTGATGTTTTAAGTTAAGACATAAAATTTTGTCTGCCATGAGTTAATTTAGATGTGCATGCTGTAGACTTGCTTTCAATGGTGCAAAAAATCCTAGATTTTCTTTTGTTACCAAAAAGGAGAGTTAACCTATTGATTGAACTTAATAGAGGCCATTTTTTTGGCTCAAACTCTGCATACATCATGTACTAATACTGGTAATGCTATGCACCAGAGTGGGCAAGAATGATGAAAGGCTTGATATTAACTTCATACTTAGTGTAAATTATGCTTACCAGTTCTATTGATGCCATTTTTTTTTTTAAATAATTATAACAATCATTGTGAGAAATCTATCCTCTCCTTCCAATCTTCACTCTCAATGGAACAAAAATGTCCTCACATACTGTCCATACTAAAACTTTTGTACATTTTAATTTTTTTTTTTTGGTCTTAAACTGAAAATCGGAGCATCTGAATGCCATTTCACTGTATACAGAAGCACTTTTGTTAAGGTTGTGAGATACTTTCACTTTTCTTTTTTTTCTGCAATGATGTACAATAAATGTGATGTATTCGTGTGTGGCCACAAGTGAAAATGCGATTCAACTGAGATGGATTCTCCTTTTCTCTTTCCATTGATAATATAGAGCTCTGCACCCTTATGTACCTTTCCACTTTTTGTATTTCATTTCAGTCTGTTGGTGTTCCACGGTGAGCTGGATGCAAGATAGATACTGTACTAAATTGTACTGTTATTGATTGAAAAAATGTAATAAAAAGCTGTTTGAGATCTCTTTTGGTGCATTAAAAATCTTTAATCGACTTTTACATGTTTTTGTGTTAACATTCATCAAGTTGTAACTAGTTATTTTTAACCACTAAGCTTTTTTTTCTGGTTTTACACAACTACCTCTGTAAGGGTAATACTAACAATGCACAAGTTAAACTTTCATAATATTAGTTTTAGTTAAATGGTGGAAGGGGAAAATATTTTAAGAAAGCTTTGTTCAAATTGTCTTAAATTTTTTGTTGGATCTCAGGATGTTCAGTTTTGAGAGTCGCATAATCTGGATTTAAAATAGCATCAATTTAACCAGAAAATCAAGAATTACTTATGCTGCAAAAAAATAATATACAGATAATCACAGCTCCTTTTTGAGTTGGAGTTTTTTTTGTGTGCTTATTGAGCAAAGTGGCATCCATTATACTGTTTAATATATTGATATAAGTATAAAAATTTTATTCTTAGTCTGTTCAGGTAGCCAGTTTGCTTAAAATACTTCTTGTAGCCACCATTCTATTACTTAAGTCACCTTTATGCTGAAAAGAGTGGCGCTTTATTCTTAGGACTATGGTTGACTGTTTTTCCACTCCAGAAATATTTCCAAATAGTGTTCTTCTTTTGAGGGAGGAAACATTTTAGTGGCTTTCTCTCTGTGAAGCAACAGGTGACGGAGAGGTAGTGCTGCATTAATCAGCAGTTTGAGAAAGCCCACACCGGAATTTTTCAAACATCCAGTTCAAAGGACTTTAAACCACAGGGGTGGATAATTTTAGCAGTTTTAAAACCACAGCTTTTTAAAAATACTGTTGATCTTGATACTGAAAACTGACCCATGCACATATCTGTCACTGATTCCTATTCTAAGATCTAAGACAGAATTCTTTGCGAAGAAAAATAACATTTGCAACCTGTATAATTGTCATTGTATAATAGTCAAGACTAAGAACTTTTCCAGAATTTCTTAAGTTCTTTGAAATATAAGTCTGAGGTGTTTGAAACTTAATCTTATGAACTCCTTTTGGTAGATAAATTTATTTTACAGTATAGATTTAATTTGCATCAATAAATCAAAAGAATACAATCGTATAAACAGTAATGGTTATAGAGCCTAACAGCTGCTGGGAGGAAGGAACTACTATAAGGCACTTTTGTAGGATTCAGTAGTCTCACAGAAAGAGCTTTCCAGTTCAATAACACCTTCATGCAATTGGCATCTTCTGATAGACTGTTAAGAAAACAACACATTTTATACACTTTATATGCCTAGTAATATTTGGATGTTTTTTATGGCCTATAGAATCTGTGGTTATTTTTCAAAATCACTGATTGGCATAAACAACTAGAAACAACTAAAACAAATAATTAAACTTCATTATTCTTACAAGTATGATGGTTATAAAATGAGTTTCTTCTCACTTTACATGATGCATGTGAATATATAAATGTATAAAATGAATTTAGAAATAGTGTAAATGTGACCTATTTAAAGCTATTGACGATAAAATGTAAAAATCAACCTTAATATTTTTGCAAATCTGTCTCTAGACATAAAGTTTTGTCCTCATACTTTTTTTTCCCTTTAAAACAATAATATAGATTTTATTTAATATAAATTCATAATCTATTTTTCTTTTAGTCTGGTGAAAAGTATTTAAGACTATGCCAAAATGAGCTGTGCCAAACGAAGCAGATCAAGTATAAATGCTACGGTCTTTACTAGGTTGTGCGGACAACCGCCATCTTCCCTTTCCAGACAAACTAACTGACGGAAGTTGTCTTTATAGATTAAAAAACTCTGCCTGAACGATTCATTTCGAGGGGCGAAACAACAAATCAAACTGATTATCTGCAGTGTAGTTCATCACAGCCATGACCATGCTGTAATAGATTAGCATTTTTACAATGTCTAATAGTCGATTTGTTCGTTAGGTAACGACAGATATTTTGATTTGCCGTTTTAACGACGCAGAGTACAGAAAAGTATCCCTCCTAAAAATGATACCGCCCACCCAAGTGACGTAGTTCCGGCTTCGCTTAGCCCATGCCATTTTGGAAGGCCGTACGTGGTGTCGTTTGTTTTCGCCTCGTGGAAAAACATTCACCTTTGCCGAGTGTCTTGCTTTACTTGTGAGTCGAGACGAGTCATTTGCTAAATTTTTGAAACGTGTCCAGTTTTCGAACATTAATTTGTTGGGGAAATAGTTTTGTCAAGTTTGTTCCCGCCGGCGGAGAAGCACATTGCAACTGTTGTCATCCGGTGTTGACGACACAGATCGCTGTCCAGTTTTGCATCGAACAAAGGAAGAACAAAGCTGATGTTCGTCCTGTAGCACAATCTACGTGAATTTTTGAAGAAAGTTGATATTAAACATATCGTGGCGTGGTTGTGTGAAGAGACGTTAAGTTGAGAAGTTGTTCTCCGTCAAACAGAACCAACAGATTGGGCTGACTGATTCAGCTCTGTTAGCATCAGCTAAGGTTAGCCGGACAAACAGGGGGCTAACCGCTTTTCTGTTTTCATTCAGAAAACAAGTTTTTTCTTAAATACGAGAATGGCGGAGGGGTACATTCGGGTGGCGGAAGAGGAAAACGAGGAGCCCATGGAGATCCCGGCCGAGGACGACGGTACGGTTCTGCTGTCAACTGTAGCGGCTCAGTTTCCAGGGGCCTGCGGCCTGCGGTTCAGGAGCCCCGTGTCCCAGTGCATGCGTGGAGTGCGTCTCGTAGAGGGGGTCCTGCACGCGCCAGAAAACGGATGGGGGAACGTTGTATACGTAGTGAACTACCCAAAAGGTAAACACGGAAACCTTCTAAATACGTTTTTGTTCTGCGTGACGGAGTGGCGTTTTATTTATTTTGATTCGTAGTGTTGCTTCCCCGCAGTCGGAGTGAAGAAAAAGTTAACTTATTTTTGCCCACGCCCTCCAAGTTACAGCAGAGCAGCCGAAACTGGAGACAGTTTCATGAAGCATCCAGTGAAATTTGAAAGTTTCAAAAATGTTACCTCTTGAAAGGTCACAAGGTGTTACATATGCTTTATCAGAGTTGAACAATGTTGAAACTCAGTATAAGTATGAAGAATGTTTTGTCTTCTGAACTACATCCACCATAGCAATACATAACATTTAATATCAGAAATGTTGGATACTAAGTGGTATTTTAGCTTTATTTTTATTCAAAATGTCTCATCTTTAAAGTGTTTTAACACAGCAGGTTTTGTCCAGTTACATAGTTTGATCATTTTTATTTTCTTCACTGATTTAAGTTATGAATGAATGAATTTAAGCTGGAGTTCATTTGTTTATATCTAAAATCTCTTAGATCAGTGTTTTAAGGTAATGAAGCTTCTTTTTAAATTAATATAAATAGCATAAATGTCTCACTGACTAACGACTGTGCTTTAAAGATTGTGTAGGATAATTCTGTCCAGATTTAATAAGGGTAAGAGATGCTGAAAACAAACCAGGGGAGCCAAATTCTGCATGTGGTTTCATGGTTTGTGGATCTTCTGTTACTGAATGTTACAAATGTTTTATCAAATAAACGATCAGCTAAGTAAAATGTATACAGCTGCAAAAGTGATTGAATTGTACAATATGGTACAAATGTTTAAATATAACTGTCAAAAAATACATAATGAAGAGGAAAAAACAGGACCAGTTAAATATGAAATACAGTGTGACTTATAGCTACCAATTTTGTTTTCCTGTATTAAAGGACTACAATAATTCATTTTATGGGTTTTGGAACAAAAACACAATCTCTTACTGGGGAACACATGGGTACAACAGAGCCAATAAAGCCCTTTAATTATAAACAGTTAGACGGATAGATTGCATAAAACAAGCAGATAATTGCTAAATCCAGCCTTTGTTCATATAAACATTGGATAAAAATTTCTGTTTGATTGTAAGCTCACCTAAAAAGTGTCAGGTAATGTGATCAGAGTTATGAATCAGAAGAGAATAGGTTTTTATGTCTGTTCAATGTTAATTTATGTATTTAATTTTAGATAACAAAAGGAAAATGGATGAAATTGATGCCTCTTCGGCTGTGAAGATGAAGAGGGGAGACATGAAGACCTCTGACCTGATTGTTCTGGGTCTGCCCTGGAAAACAACTGAACAGGACCTGAAAGACTACTTTAGCACATTTGGAGAAGTCATAATGGTCCAGGTGCGTCTCATAATGGTTCTGTTTGATAAACTGCATTTTGTAATTGCTTTTTATGTGGATATGTGTTTATTATTGATTATTGTTCTCTCAGGTTAAACGAGATGCTAAGACTGGTAACTCCAAAGGATTTGGTTTTGTGAGATTCACAGAGTATGAAGCTCAGGAAAAAGTGATTTCCCAGCGCCACATGATTGATGGGAGATGGTGTGACTGCAAGCTTCCTAACTCGAAGGTGAATATGGTAATGTCCATCCACATAGCTGCATATATTGGCCGGAAAAAATCTGCTATTAACACTCTGTAACAATTACGTTTATCCTCTGCTGTTTATTTACAGCAAGGTCCCGATGAGCCACTGAGGAGCCGGAAAGTGTTTGTCGGACGCTGCACAGAGGACATGACCACAGACGACCTTCGCCAGTTTTTCATGCAGTATGGAGAAGTCACAGACGTCTTCATCCCTAAACCATTCCGGGCTTTTGCCTTTGTGACATTTGCAGATGATCAGGTACTGTGTTAAATGCAAAAGAAATATGCCGTTATGTCTAACACATTTTTGTTTTGCTTTTCTATCACACTTAAATGTTTCAGCTAATTAAACTGGATTTAATGTCAGACAACAATAACCAGAGAAGAAAAGTAGTTTAAATTAGTTTTGCTCCTAATAAAATAAAACATGTCTTGCATGTTAATTGTGATCAACTCGATGTTTTTGCAAAACAAAGATCAGTTTCACAAGATGTAGTAAAGCTTGATTACTGGAGAACCTCCATAACTAACAGTTATATAAAACCTGCCTGAAGCCAGGAAGTAGGCTGGCGGGTCTTAAAAAGCAACAATTCATGACTCCATCTAAAGAAATTCAAGAATAAGAAACAAAATTAGTAGCATGTATCAATCCTTTAAGAATTACAAAAACATTTCATAAGTCTTGGGACTTCAACAAACCTCAGAAATAGTTGGCCGACTAAACTTGGCCCAATGCTTTATCAACATCTCATCCAGAACGTAACAAAGGAACCAAAAATAAGCCTCTAAAGCACCACAGAGATCGCATTTCTCAGTTAAGGTCATGTTGACACTGGACAAAAAACCCCCCCAACTAATCCTATTTTATATCAGTTAAAAAAATCGTCTTCACAGCAGAAATTGTTGAGAAAGTATTTCGGGGACTTCTGAGAAGTTGCATCAAAAGTCGCAATTAGAAAAATGCAACATACTAGCAGTTAAAAGGAACTGAATGAACTGCCAACTACGCCTGACACAAAAAGACATTTTGCTGGATGTTAAATTGTCCCACAAATTCTTGCAGTTGTTTAGAAATCATTTTCAAATAGTATAATGCAAGAACAAATCCTCAAAGTTCATTAAACTTTAGATTGTGATGAACATTTAGCACTGGAACTGGAAGACATTTTAAATATCCAAAATAAATAAACAATAATTAATAATGAAGTCTCTGTAAACAAATTTGTCCTTCACAAAAAGAGCTACTTGAGACCAAAGCATCAGATTGAAGACTTTTGTATCCAGTTTTTGATGGGAAGAAATGATAAATCATGCGAATGGAAATTATTGAACTCATTTTTATCATGCGATTAATTGATTTTTTGCTTATTCCAACAGACCTACTGCTAACTATTAAATATAATTAAAATAATTCCTCATAACAGGGAGCAATTACTTACTATTTGGATTGTTTTGCATTTACTTGGGTTATCTTTCTCTATTAAAATTAGTTTGAGCTGAAACATTTAAAGTGACTTAAAAGCAGAAACAGATGATGCGTGTAAGGGGTTAAGTGCTGTTTTTTGTTGTTTTGACCCGACAGGTCGCCCAGTCTCTCTGTGGAGAGGACCTTATCATCAAAGGAGTCAGTGTTCACATCTCAAACGCTGAGCCCAAACACGGCAATAGGCAGTTTGACCGTACGGCCCGTTTTGGAAACGGTTTTGGGGCCCAGGCGTTCGGTAGCAACCGTAGTGGGTTGGGGAGCAGCGCTAACAGTAGTCTGGCTAACTTCGGGTCATTTAGCCTGAACCCCGCCATGATGGCCGCTGCTCAGGCCGCTCTGCAAAGTAGTTGGGGCATGATGGGTATGCTGGCGAGCCAGCAACAGACGTCCACCTCAGGCAGCAGCTCTAGTGGGACCAGTTCAAGCAGGGACCAGGGTCAGTCTTTCAGCACAGGCAACAGCAACTACGGCACCAGCTCTGCCAGTTTGGGCTGGGGCTCAGGGTCAAACTCTACGACCAGTGGCAGCGGGTTTAGCTCAGGGTTTGGGTCCAGCATGGAGTCAAAGTCCTCTGGGTGGGGTATGTAAGTTAAGTGTTTCTATGGTAAGTATTGTGAGAGAGATGAGTCTTTTCAAAAGTTTATTTCTGGTGTTGATGCGTATCTGAAAACTAAACACTTTGAAAGACGTTTTGTACATTTGGAGAAAAAAAAATGCTAAAGATTTAATTTAGGAACTGTTGAAGTGAATTGTTTACCAGGATCTCTGACAAAAGTGCTATTTTTGCTGTCTTGTTTGTTTGTATCAATTTCAACTGGATTCTCTAATGCATGTATTGTGAAATGTGATGCCCATTTAGAAAATGCATGAATGTCTGCGGTTCACCATTATCCGGCTTTTGTCACCATCGGCTTGAGAGGCAATCTTGCATTGGAAAGAATCTGGTTGAAACTTAAATGTCTATTTTTTTTTTTAAGTGCAACTTTATTTGCAGTCAAGTTCTGTGGAAAAGCCTTCACTGAAATCTCTTCTGCAGTTCACCTCTCTTCCATTTCCCCGCGACGAAGCTCCTCTTTGGCAGCATTCTTGGGGTGATATCCGTATCATTCTCCCTCTTCCCACCTGTAAATGCTATGCCATCAAAGAACGGCCTCACTCCGCATGTTCTAAGAGACGGTGGGTGTTTTCACTTTTATCCACTTTTTTTAAGAGAGCAAAAAAAAAATGGAGAGAACTGCGCAACTGACATTTTAAGAACTGATGAGTGCGATTGAGGATGGCTTGTGGCGAGGAGTGAAGCTATGAGTGAGCGAACGGAGAGAGACGCGTGGAAAGGACTGGTTGTGCGGTGGTAGAGCCCAATTTGACTGCTTTTCTGAGTGTGTGAGTGGAAGCTGCGGATGCGACGAGCGCCTCCCCCTAACATGGACATTCTTTAATTAGTACTTCAAGATTTGTCCCTTTTTCTTTTTTTTTTCTTTGCAAGTTTTTTCCTTCCTTCTAAGTATGTCTAAGTGCAGAACTATAAAACCTGTAGTGGAATGTTGTGATGAATATTTGTATTGCTTATATTATCTGATTTGAATGCTGTATGGTGTGTGCTTTCATGTTATTTGAACTGATCTGTGTGTTCTTGATGTGGATGACACCTGCTGAAGACTCTGGGGGGCCGCGAGTGAGGATGTGAGAACGTGGAGACGTGTGTGTCCAATGGTGCCCGGTAGCTCTTTGTTGTTTGTGAGGTGTTTTTAAAAAGAAAAACATGTCAAATGAAGGGAGTTCTCTAATAAAGTTCATTTGAATAGTTACTTAGCTGATACTGCTTGAGTCGGTTTGTGGAATCCAAAGCATCTAATTCGATTCACATATCTAGGGACCTTGGGCTCTGCTGGTCGAGGTCTCCGTTTGAACCCTGACCTGAAGGAAGAAGATGGAAGTTCCAACACTTTGAGTGTGTGGCCTTCTCAGACATGACATGGGGTAGTACCTGTCCTTTTGCTGCTTCTGTTGGCTTTTTAGAGCACATTCCCAATTATAACCATCAGCTTGGAAGGTTTGTGGTAAGTTATTTTAACAAACATGCATCCACTTATCTGAATTTTATTAGTTTTCTCCTAAAATGATTTAAAGGAAATATAAATATTGCATTTGGACAATTCTTTGTTTGTAGTGATGCACCGATCTGAGATGCAGTTGCTGAATTTCGATAATTTTTTTTAAGCTCTGACCTACTGATACTAATATAGATTTTTCAGAATCAGATTTTTCTTTTTAAGAATTGACAAATTAGTCTTTTAAGTTTCTGAATGTAAAAATTCAACTGTTTGTCCTAGAGATTTCGTTACCACCAAAAAAGAAGCATCCTAAATAAACTTGTCATGACAAATTTTGCTGGATGATAAATGGCGTTAGTGTTAGGGTGCAATAAATGTTCACGTTTATTGTTCTAAAAAATACAATATAAATTTTCAAAGAACACTTGACATTGGAACTGGAAGACATTTTAAAATGTCCAAACTAACAATGAAAAACGATAAATGAAACAGAAATAATTGCACACAACCAAAACCATAAATAGATAAAATTTTCTCTAAACAAAATTGGCATTCTGAAAATATTACATTGAAAATTATCGAGCTAATTTTTAAGCCCAAATTTAGTAAGTTCTAGATTGTTGGATTCAAAATCCAAGTAAACATTTTTTGAACTCATTCCTCATTTGCTTCCTTACAAGACTTTATCAAATGTGAAGGTAATCATATATAACTTTTTTTTTTGGCAAGATCCATTCAAATCAAATTTCCAACCTAATTAGATTGTTTATGTTTAATTCAGAGCTCAGTCTTCGTGTCTCTGGTGTCCTGCAGCTTTTAGACGTTCCCTCTAACATCTGATTCAAGTGGCTGAATTGCTTTCTCAGCATTCATTCGACTTTGTTATCCTGCTAATGACCTAAATCTTTAACTTGGGAATGTGTCTAAAGGTTGTGTGTCACTGGCCCTCGTGGACTGGAGTTTGAAGTTACTGGACTAAGTTGTTCATTTACTTGCTGTATTGTCTGAAGTTTCACTCCCTCCATCATGTCTGTAGAACGAGTTTTTCTATAAGGATGGTAAAGCTTCACTCGCTCTGAACTTTAAAAAAAATAATAATAATTACCCCGACATTGAGAATAGCCACCAATCTTTTAGTGACAGCTTCCTCACAGAGGGAAGTTTTTTTTCCGTGTGACCTGTTGGAGCTTTTACTAATCAGAAGAAAGATCAGATGTTGGTTTCAGATCATGAAATAACATTCGTTAGCCAGTTTCTCAGTGGATCTTTACTTTGCTTTATAAATATTGAGCTCTATGCATGGATTAAATTAAAATTGTAAGGCAGACGGTTTACTTTAATTGCGGGTACTTTCCGTTTTGCCCCCTTCCCAGTTCTGCAGTTTCTGTTGCTTTTAAACCTTCAAATCTACAGAAAGTAGTAACCATGCATCAGTTCCCACTCTCCTTAAGGAAACTTCATACCTTCTTTTACAACTGGTAAACTTTTTTTTTTTGGTTGTTTTCAGTGATTTTCTTTAAGGAAATATTATTTTCTATAAATACTTAACTGCATAGTGTTTTATTTGATCACGGATCAAAATTGCATATTGAGGGAAAAAAAATAATCCCCAAACTCAGTTTTTTTATATAAAAATTACAGAAAATATGAAGGTAAATAATGTTTATTTGGGGTTTTATTATTTAAAAGCTTAACCACCATTTAATAGGCTTTTGGGTGTGAATCGGTCAGGACAAAATGTTGAAGGGGCAAACTGCCTTGAAGCTTTAGTCGGTACGTCCAACAGTATTTTACAGGATTTAATGGTGTGTTTAACAACCCAAACCAGGTAGATGAATATAGGATTTATTGGATGCAGTAAATGTTACATGAACAGTTCTTTTAAGATTTTGTTGCTCATCATTCGTCACTTCATGCAAAATCAACGCCTCCTGAGACAAGTGTAGTTTTACATCAGTCTTGTGCTGTAAAGTTCATTAAAGCAGTTTGTTCTGGTTAAGCTCTTATTTTTCTATGCATGTTGAGCACAAAGTCAGACACTGCAGGCTTCCTGTGTCATGTCTTCATTCTCTGCTCTCCTCCTCGGTCTCTCTGCTCTTCCTCTTCACTGTACTCTTCTTTCTGGAATCTCTCTGCTCCTGGGCCAGTTCTTCACTTTTATTTTGTATGTGGTTGGACTAAATAAAGGCAAATGAAACAATAAAAATGTGATGTCTTGTGTAGAATATGAATATATATATATATATATATATATATATATTATACTGAAAGTGTGACAAGGAATCATGCTACTTTATTTTTCTCAAACCTACCAGAGCACTACTGCGGCGGGCTAGAAGTTTTACATCTTCTGCAGACACTGTGCTTCTTTTGGCATGTCTAAAGACAAAACAAAATAGAGCAGTCATAATATAGATTTTTTCTGTTTTTACTAGAGGAATAAAACCTTGAATAATTAAAATGGTTGAGCTTCGGAAAGCCTTACCTGGCAAAAGCTTCCAGATCCTTGGCAAAGATGTCTGAACAGAGGGGAAACCATTATATTATGTTTTCTGTCAACATATGATTTTATTTATTAAACTCAAATTTTGAACAGTTTTGCATTGGAAGAAGATCATTAATGTTGGATCCACACAGGATTTTATGTGATGTTTGTGTTAATTGCAATACATTCTAAACATTACATTTGAGGTAGATTTTACATGTATAAACCTTGCTTTCATTAGATAGTAATAAGGATAGCATTGTGGCATTTTACATTTATCAGTCCCTCATTTCTTGCTTTATTTTATAAACATTTTCACTAATGGAAGATACCAAACAAACCTAATGTAATTGACAAATTATTGGTCTATCACAATCAATAAAATACCATACATTGTGGTTGCAATGTGAAACAGCTTTTAAAAAATGAACAATTTTGCAATATAATAAAAAAAATGTTTAGGAGTGTTGACGCTGTTGGCTGAAAAAACTCAAGTGCCACAATTTTTTTTTCTTTTTAATCAAAGCATTAAAAAAAATTATTTCTGAAGACATTTGTTTTTATCGCTTACTAAATGAACAATATTTGTATTATAACAAAGTAATGTCAATTTAGAAATTTAGTAAATTATTGTTGATAGAAATGTAAACAGGGTCAGTTTTAAATGCCATGTAAATATTTTTCAACCTTTCTTGGGTTCATTATTCTCATTTTTTATTTTATTTTATTTTTACAGAAGGCAAAACAAATTGGCAGTGCTTGTTGTTTAGGGCAATCAATGAAAAGAGAAACATCGTTAATAAAGAAAAAGACTTGACTTTAATCTGAAAACATGTTTAAGAAGATTTTGTCTGTAAAAATCGATCGCTCTCTTTGCTTGTGGGGAAAGAGCCACAAATGGCCCCCGGGCCACACGTTGGACATCCCTAGTTTAGATGTTAGGCAGGTTGGGCTACAGAAAAGTGAAACAGTGAATGACTTCATCACTATGTAAGGCGGCGGTGTTGTGTGAATCTGTATGATTCAGAAACTCACCGCACTCTCTGAATGTCGTTTCGGCTATGGCTGCTATGGTCTGTCGGCTGAACTCCGTCCGGTGTTCCTCTCCGATCTTGTGACACAAACGACCCACCGTATAATGAACCGCTGCCTTCAACCTCTAAATACAAAAACAAGTCATTACAAACTTTGACAAGAGGCATGCTAATGCAACCTTAGCTGCCCCTGGCTAAGTGGATATGATAGTAATGGTAACTAAATGTCGCTTACCTGACGAGTTTCCTCTTTGTCTACTGACATTTTTGAGAGGCTGCGAGATAAGTTTAAAAACAACCAAAAATGTCGAACAAGCCAGATTTATGACGGGCTGACGCGTACTGTTAGCTCATGGTTTGATCTGGTTGTTAACTGATTGAACTTTTTAGTGGCTGACAAAACAAAAACTCGCGGCACAAACCAACGACTCTAAAATCTGAGTTGAGAAATTACACAGCGCCCCCATGTGGGCCTAATTCCGAACTACAAGGTACGTCACATTCAACGCTATCTGAGCGTTGCTGCCTGCATGGTGAGTGGTTTACATTTATTGTTAATGGACTGGATTTCCTTTCACCAGTACCCATTCATGGGGAGCTGGTGCCCACCTCCGGCTGTAATCCAAATTTAGAAAGGTTTTGATTGTTGATTAAATGTTACAGTAGCTTGATGATGTGCTAAAAACACACTGCATCTTTGAATGTATAGTTAAAATATTTGGATACTATTATTGCAGTCTCTGTATGTTCTTTTACTATATATATGTTAACAGCATCTTTGGTTGCATTTGAAAGGTCATATCTGCCCTTATGCAAAACAAGTATCTGCCCATAATTCAAATTCAAAGGTACTTTGATCCCAAAGGGATGTTAAATGAGGCATAAAAAGAAGAATGTAGCCAACTCATGTGGGTTTGAAAGCTTTATAAGAAACAAAGATAATTTACTGTAACTGGGTCTCAAACATTTTTAGTGATTTCACTTTACAAAGTTTTGTAGGTGCTGTTATTCTGACCAACAAAAAATAGAATACATTGCTTGGGACTTTTGAAGTTGGTTGTTAAATAAAAATATTTGCAGTGGTTTGGTGAAGAATAACCAATTTTCAGGTTTTAGGGAAGAGTTTTGTTTTTGTCAGACCTCAAAATTTAATGACTGCTTTGCATATAAGGGCAATAATAAGGAACATAAGATTTGCATCTTTCACACCATTTGGCAGCTTTTTGTTCTTGCAGTACTTTTTAAGTTACGCAATACCTGCCATTTTCCTAATCAGTAACAATTTCTCTGGTTGCCAGGTGGAACAGTTTTATAGATTCATCACTAGAGTCTCTTCACTGTGACTTGCACTAGTGTAACACACATTGGGGAAAAGACTTTTGTGCAGGCAGTACCTCTCCTCCCACCCAACTCTCTTTCAGACAAGTGGGGAAAAAAAACTCCCCGTTTGCTGCTCAACAATCACTTCCACTCAAGTCAAAAAATTTTGTTATACCTCAGGTATATTTTCTGTGCCTTTTGATAATGCAATTTAAAAAAAAAAAAGAGAACAGAATGCAAAGCGCATGCATTTAGTGATGAAATGAATCACAATCACCGGTCTGCTTTTTTATTTTGCATGCATCTCATCTTATGATGAAAACATGTATGAAGTAAACCATTATCTTTAAAGTCAGGGTCACATCCTTTTAAAGACTTGCTTGCACACTTGACCTTCACAGGTCAGCTCCTGAAAGAGAAAAATGAAAAGTTTTATCAAATTTGTAGGACTTTTTATACATAAACGGTAAAATCATATTCCAGTAGAGCAAAGGGGTTATTTCTAAATATGGCGTACAAGACTGGTGTGTCTTTTCTAACTGGATATAAAAAGTGAGCATACCAGATGAAGCTCGTCTCCCTGAATCCAGTGAGTCCAGCCTCTGTCTTTCTTCTCTCCTTTCTGAACACACACCAGCTTATCATTGTCCCAGTTAACCACAGACTGGTAGCGTTGTAAAAGAAAACACTATTAATTCTCTGAATGTTTTAATTTTATGCCGACTTGAAAGTTTTAAACGTTATTTGCTCAGTTACCCGACACTTGCGGTTGTCCATGCCCTTCGTCACCTCTTCAAACTCCTCTCCAATTTTGAAGGAGCACTCGTACTTTAACACAGAGGTGATGGTTTGGAAGGTGAAAGAATCTCCATCTTGTTTGATCACCTTCTGAGGCTTCAGCATAGAGGCGATTTTGCGTGTTGCAAAGTTAATGTCTGCATGACATAAACCAGTTTAAGTTAGAAAATCATCCATAACACAGACTTGTTTTTTAACACTTATTTTTGACTAAAAATTAAGACATCCACACAGCTAATGCATCAAGCTAGTAATTAAAGGAAGACAACCTTACCAAGTGCAACCATGTAACCATCTAAATTGTCATTGCTGACCATATCCCATGTTCCATTGTAGTCTGCAGGCATTTTGGAGGTTTGGCTCTCTTGAAAACTTGGCAGTGTGAGTTCCTGGGTGTTTTATAGCGTCAGCATGAGGCAGGGTGTTTTAACGCTCACCTCTCTTATTCAAGACACACAGGAAGAGAAATAGTTTTTGCATGAGATGAGGAAACTCCCTGCATGAAAGAACACAACAGAGCCACACATATAGGTTCTGCAGCCTGTTGATTAAACATTGATTTGAAGCAGGTGTGTTGAAGTGGATTTGGCTTGGCCAAAGTTCAGGCCTGAGAAATGTTGCAAATTGCAGACTAAAATAAAAAATGATGAGACTGGTCTTTTAACTAAAGTAAAAAAGAATTTGACTTTATTCAAAAGAATTGTTGGGTTTTGTTCCACTTTCAAGCAACTTTTAACAAACTGGTTCTCAACCTTGAGGACGGCAAAGACTCTGGTTTCCCAAAACAAATCTGTTTTTGACTGGAACACCAGACCTGTTCAGGGACACGAGGTGAAGCTGCTTTTCCTCTGTCTGCCCTCTCTTTGTTTAGACTATGCTTTGAACTCTACTTTTAAAATACTACTTGGTACACTACTTTATTTTGGCTTAGGATGCCAGGATCGTGTGATCCATCCGTACATTGTTTGTTTCTGCTTATTCATAGTGTTATAGGCAAACCAGGTACCTATCTCCAGGTCATTGGGCAACAGGCGGGGGAAACCCTAGACAGGGAGAACCATAATAAAAGTAAGATTAGCTGTTCATCTTCAAAATTCCTCCTGTGTTGATGAAATAAAACAAATCTGCAAAGAGGGCCAACTTGCTGCATTGTGACAAGAAAAACTCAGCAGTCATTGTAAATGCTTGATGACACAAGATTGGAACAAACAATTATAAGGTTTTTCATAAAGGGCCAAGTTGGATTTACATAGGTTTTTTGAAAGTGTTACTCAAGTTATGTTTGATATCAACATTTGATTCATAACTCATAATTTTTTATCCAAAGATTATGCACACATAAATATGGCGATATAAGATAAATTGTGACATCTGATCTGAATTGTATTGTGTTAGTGGCCCTGATAATAATAGTGAATGAAACCCAATCTTTCCTTGGAGCACGTTTAGCCAGCAGCGCAGAGTTTCTACTCGCCCTCATCTGAATTCACAGCATCGATGTTTCTCTACATGCTGGTCTTCATGGCCTATCACAGCAGCAGATGGATACCACTGAACCAGAGGTTAAAATTGTAAGTACTCTTATAGAGAGAGAGTTATTTACATTCATGCATGACAGCTGACGTGTAATTTTCATTAACAGCCAAATAGTGAATGCAGTGTTCATAGTGGTGGTGCTGGCCCCCCAGCTCTACATCATGGGGAGGTAACTGGGATGTAGGCATCACGTAAAGTCACACACAGGTCATGGGTTTACATGTAAAAGTGTTTCTTTTTGTTGCCATAAAAGGTCAAAATCCTCAAGATACTGCAGGCAACCTCTTCTGAACAACCTGTCGGCCTCTGTTGCCCTGTCCATCGTTGCTTCAGGTGAGTCCAATCACATGTAGTTAAAAAATCCCTAAAAATAATTTAAACTTTTGCTCTCCTCTCAGGTCTTTCAGTGGTATTCACGCTGCTAGATCCGGTTCCTCAGGGCTTGTGGGCTGCCTGTCATGTGTTTGGACTTCTGTCATGCGGCCACGGACTGTGCACCGCCATCCTGACTCTCACAGCCGCCGCTTGTGTAAGAAAAGAAAAGCAGCAATAGTGAGAAAACGCAAAGTTACTGCATCAAAATGAGTTGTGTCTTTACCCACAGGCCAAAACTACCACAGAGCTGTACTACCTGTCCGTCGCTCTGACGGTCGCCTCTGCGTTCAGCGCAGGTGAGACGTTTCTGACGGCTTTAATCTGCGTCTCCGCAGATCTGACACCTGTTTCTGTCTGTTTAGGCTTTTTCATGGTGAGAGCAGGACTGTGGTTAATCAACAGGCAGGCGACAAGCAGGAACAACGTGTGATAAAACAGACCCAGCTGTCCCCGCGCCATCGACATTGGATACAGTTCACTTTAAAGAATTCATGAGGGATCTGATCCGGCAGCAGACGGAAACTTAAAACCATCAACAGAGGGACAAAAGTGCAGGCGAGTTAATCAAGCTCCGGGTTTAATGCTGGCTGCAGAAAAACAGATGTGATGATTGTTTGAAATGTATGCAACATGCTGTCAAGTAAACTAAGATGTGTAATTTACACTGTAATGTAAACTGTATTTGTATGTATATGTTGTAAAGCCAAACTGATTAAAAGCAGATGTGAAATTTGCATCACGATTTCATAAATAAAAGGCAATATCTACATTTTAGACTGAAAATCAAATTGAAGCATTCATTTCCATTCTTTCCCATCACCTTATGGTTTTAAAAATCATCACGTTTGTAAATAAGGCACAAAAGCTTTAGATGTCGATTCAACATCCTTGTCACGTAAAATAAGATTTACTGGTTTAAAAAGGCAAATTGATGGCTTATTCATCAGATTTTGGAAAGGAACATGAATTTTCTTTGAAACCAACTTTCAAAAAATAACCGCAGTTTTAGTTTAATTAAAAATATCAGCAAATAGACTCCTGGAGGACTAAAGCTGTTTGAAAACTACAGATAATGCTCATGCAGACTGAAAACAAGTTAAGTTATCTCCAATGAAACAACTGAAAACTTTTAATTAAAACATTAAATCAGAGTAATTTATTATTGATGAAAAGCATTTGTTTCTAAACTTTTATAAGAACTCTTTTCAAAATGTAAAGAGTTTCCAACACTAACCTTGAGGAGTTGGGAGTTTAGATTAGATGTTAGATATTGATTAGAAAACTATTGATGCAATTTGCATCCTTTAATTAAATTGCATTTTGCAATATGTCCAATGTAGAACAGTGAGCTGAGCAGATTGAGTTTTCTAGGGGAAGGTTGTTGTTTCGATCATAAATGTAAATAAATCTGGCTGTTAGTCTGGGTTGTTCACAGGAAAATATGAAAATATGTAAAAAAATAAAAAATAAAAATAGGATCACCAATTTCTAAATCCCTGAAAGATTTTGAACTTTGAGAGTAATGCCTTCTTTCTTAAATATCAAATCATTTTGCATTACTGTTATGGCTTAAGGCATTTAATTTGTCAAAACACACAGGAAGTAGCTGTCCTTTTTCTCTTGTCTCAATCTGTTCACCAGCATTTTGCAATAATGGCTGACATTTATGTTTTTAATGTTTAAGGTTGCAACAAACCAACATATTTTTACTGGTGCTGTTCAGAAATTGTAATAAAACTCTAATTGTTTCTCTCTCTGAACAAGCAGACCTAAAATATTAGAAATAATATTTCCCTTTTAGGAAATAACACTAGTAATAATGTTTCAATCTCTAGTAGGTGCAACAGCCTGACATTAAATAAAATTCATTAATTTTAATGAATCAAATAAAGGACGATTTGAGCAGGAATATAATAAATCAGATTTTTATTGAAAGAAAACTCTCAAGGCAAACTTCATAAACGATTCACTGAAATACAATCAATTCTGTCTGAAATTAATAGGTTTCAAAAAGAAAAAAAAAAATCACCTGCAGACTGTACAGAAATAACCTGAAAGGAATGTTTATTTAGGGGCTACTGATACGCCGACTAAAAATCTCTGCAGCACAAATAACCGTCATCACTCTAGAGAACCTCGATCTTAAGACTTAGTTGCATTGTAACCCTGCCACCAAGTATCTGCAGAAACACCTGAGATTTGATATGACTTGCACAAACAAACACACTGATTCTGTCTAAAATAAATCTCTCTTGTGTTTGTTTGGCTCTAAGCACCAGATTTCACAGCATCACATGCTTCAAACCTCCTGCTCTGCGCTGGAGACTTGGATTCCTGTGATCTGTCTACATTTCCACTCAGATCACACTTTCTCATAAACTCTATAAAACAAATCTTCAACTGCATTCACTCACACAGATTTCACATAAAATTTCACCTTTTGAAAGAGGAAAGAACCAGAAGCTTTTAGCCATAACTATAAACTGCAAACACTGAACACTCCGTCGTGCTTTAAAGGTTAACTTTATCACCACACTTTATTTATAACTCATAACTAATTGCCTAAAGGGCTTCTTAAAGTGAAATGTACTGACCCAAATTCTAGTAGATTTCCACTGATCTAATAAACCTGTTTGACTTACAGTGCAGATCAGAAGTTTACATACATTCACATGAAGATAAACTAATTTGGGGCTTTTAATGATTTATTTGAGCAGTACCTTTTCCATTGTGGTGTTTCATTATAGTCCCTGCATTGCCAGCAGGGCTGAATTTGGTGTGATGCCTGAAGTTACTCTCCTTTAGCCAAACCAAAACTGCTCTTTTTTTCGTCCAACTGGGATAATTTTTTTTCTGGAACATCCAGTTTTGTCCATGTTTCAACCCTCCCACCCTGGAGGCTGCAAACTGCAGTTCAGGAGGCACATGTTGTCGTCCAAGCTTTGCCAAAAGTGATCAAGAACAGAGCCATGTTTTTAAATGTTAAAGTAATGAAAACAAAAACAAAACACTGTTCTAGCATTTTTTTCAGCTATTTTATGCAACATTGGTATAAAATGTCCACCACAGAAAAGCACTAGTGATACAAAAAATTATTTTATTTTTGTTAGGCTGCAAACTATGTTGTTCCCTTATTTTTCATAAATATAAAACATTTCTTCTAAAAAAATATCTTCATAATGCTATATATATATATATAAAAAAAATTCTCTTAGCAATAGAATTGTGATTTTTTTAACTTAATACAATTTATGTAGTAAGAATATATAGTAAGAGTTGTTGGTTTTGCAGCTGTAGAAATTTAGTTTTTGGCAGGAACGGGAAAATTGGCTTTTTGAATTTTAAAGTTTGCCAACCCAACGTGTCTCCCTCAGAGGAAAGAAAATTGGTCAGAAAATTCAGGAACAATCAAGGCTTAAGTCTATAATAAACTGTGACACCATTTAATATCAATGCAGACTCTAAAAGTTAATCCTGCAGGGATGAGCGCAATTTTCAACTCGTAAAGAAGTCCGACCAGAAAACTTCTGGAGTATTTGGCCATAAAACAAGAAGAATGGAGAACACAGTACTGACTGTGAAGCATGGTAGTGACAGCATCATACATCAGTATGATGCTGAGGTATCATACTGAGTTGATAATAGTTGATAATAACAATCTATTATCAACTACCGCTATAATAGATTGTTTCTATTATAGCGGTAGTTGAGCACGGCTCAAAGTAGAAGCAGGACAACCTCCAGATTAAAAATTGGACATAATTGGATGTAAAAAGACCATAAAAGACATTAAATCTGATTCTGAAATAGATAATGAAACCAACAATAAGCTGCTCAAATGTCTCTAAGCCTGAATGAACAATTAAACTGGGCTTAAAAGCCAGGTCTGTGTCATTACATCAACTGATTTAAATGTGTTCTAGTGTCAAATATAAGAAGATTGATCATCCAGCCCAGTTCATGGCTACAGAAAGTGGTTTCTCTGTAACTTTCTAAGAGGCATCACTTCAAATAATAGCTGTGGCATATGTATATATTTGAGCCGGTACGTACAATTTTGTCAAATGTTTAGAAAAATATCCCAATTTTTAGAAATCAACCAAAAAATGGTTAAAATAAAAGATGTTGCATAAACTTGTGACTGAACCTGAGCTCAAACAAGGAAGTGTTTAGTTAATGTGATTTATAGTTAAAGCAAAAACCTGAAGTTCCTGGTCATCTTGGTGCCTGTGTTGCTTCCCAACCACCACTTCCACTAAAGCAGCTGCATTCTCTGATTGAAAATAAGAAAAACACATTTCAAAAACACAAAATCTCACTAAGTATTTTTGATCTGGTTTCTAATACTGATATCTTAGCACACTTGAAATAAGACAAGTCTAACTTACAAGTAACTTTTCAGAACAATATAGGATAGAGGTGCATCCCAGTTTTAAGATAAGATCGGTTTTACATGTGAGTATTTTAAGGCTGTATGTCCTTTTATTTTGTTGAAAAAGTGCTATTTATAACTAGGACATGACATTTTAACTTATAATATGGGAAAAACGTCTTATTCCACTGGCAGAATCTTTTCATCAATATTAATTCCTTTTTCATCAATAGGAATTATTTACTTAAAACAACCTCCTATTTATTGCTGAAAAGTTAATTTAATCTTATTTCTGGTGTACCAAGATATTTTGCATTAGAAAACAGTTTGAAAATACTTGGTGTTTGTGTTTTTACAGTGCATAATCGCCTATCCTAAAAGTGCATCATAATCTATATACCAAACTAGCCTTCCATTATCTGGCTTCACCCAGGTGACAGGATATTTCTCCAGGTTGTCCTTAACTCGGCTCAGCTGGGTGACCAGCTCATGTTTGCCTTTGCCCATCACTAGGAGAGCGACAGTGCGAGCTCGGTTGATGGCGCTGAAGGTAAGGCTCATTCTCTGATGGGGCTTGATGGGGCTCTCTGAGAGAGCCACCAGACTTCCTCCAGTCTCGTTCAGTTTCCCGCCGGGGAACAGAGAAGCGGTGTGGCCGTCGTATCCGACGCCCAGGAGCACAAAGTGAAAGCTGGAAACGTTAACGAGTTTGTTGATCTCCTTCTCGTACAGCTGGGCTCCTCCGTCCTCCTCCACGCAGAGCCGCTGGTTGAGCTGCACCGGCATGGGGTGGATGTTGTAATACGGTATCCTCACGTGTTGCAGCAGGTGTTCATGCATGCTGTGGAAGTTGGACTCCGCCTCAGTCAGCGGGACGCAGCGCTCATCCACCATCCAGATGTGTGTGTCTCTCCAGGGGAAGGAGAAGTGGTGCAGGACCAGCCTGTGGAACAGAGCGAGTGGAGTGGACCCCCCAGAGAGCGCGAGGTGGAAGACCCCGCCCTCCCGCACGGCTGCCTCGGCTGCTTCCTGCATATCCGCGGCCAGTCGCTCCACCAGCTCCTCCGACCAGGCGGACACCATCTCAGCACTGCGAAACTTCCCTTGCATCACCTGGAAGCTGCTGGCCGACGCCCCTCCCACCTGATCAGGGCTGATGATCACAGCCTCGCTGTTAAAGTGGATTTCCTTCCCCCTTAGATGGACGTCCAGCATGTCTCCGTTGCCAGCACCGCCGGGGTAGATCCGGGGGAAGGAGGCCTTTAGGGCGCTGAGGAGCGGAGTCCAGACTTCCCAGGAGGCCAGCAGGTTTTCAGTGCTGACAAAATTATTCTTCTGTCCAGCAAAAATGTGATAGATGAGCTCTGCGTACGCTTCCCTTTCTGTTGTCGGAGTTTGCACAAAGTAATCGGAAATGTGCAAACCCAAAACGTCAACGTCTTTGTGCTCCGTCACTTCCTTCCACTCGCCGCCTTTCAGAGCTGGTTTGAATAAGTTCTTGCTGACCAGAACCGCTGGATAGTTGAGACTGCCGTGGCCGAAGTAGAAAACTATCTGTTTAGGTTTGCAGTGGACATTGTTCTGGCTCTGAAGGCAGAAGACGTCGTTCTTGAAAAGGACGCGTGCGTACCCGACGCGTTCGTCTAACATCTTCCCAGAGATCAGAAGAACAGGAACGTCTTCATACTGCGCCTCCTCGATATGGGCCAGAACGGCTGCAACACAAGCAGAATTCATATTTACAAATTAAACAAACACAGTAAAGAAAATACAAAGAATGTGACTAATGACTATTTTAGTAATTGATTATTACTAAAAGATTATTCATATAAATATGCACAATTTGCAGAGTTTTTATTCAACCACGTAAACCTTTTTTGTACAGTATTACAAACACATTAAAAGATGCAAGCAAAAAAATAATTCAACTACTTTTTAAAGTAGGAAAATAAACATTTTATCGCCTAACACAGCATTCATTCACACAATATTATGCTGTGGAAATGTCTTCCTTTAACATGAACAGGAAAGATGGAGGAAGCTAAATAAAGAGCAGATCATGTCAGAGGCTCTACAAAAAACCCCAAATCATAGACATACAATGGAATAGTTTAGAACAAAACACTTGCATGAGTCCAAGCCCAGACTTTAAATCTGAGAATCTGGGGTGTGACTTAAAATCTGACCTTTACAGATGGATCCATCCAAACCTAATTTGAGACATTTTGTTAAGAAGATCAGTCCAAAATCTCTCAACCCTCTTGAAATTACAAATCGATTGATTATTTTCCTTCTTCACGTTTGTGAACCATTTTATGACTCACAAAATACCAGCAAATTACACTAACATTTGTGAGTGTAACATGTCGAAATGAGAAGTTCAAGCAGTATGATAACTATAAAGTAAAGACAGGAAATATTGTGAAAGAAAGTTGTGTGTTCACCTGCAAACGTTGATGTCAGACTGACGTACTCTTTGGTTTTATTCAGCTCCTGTTGGACCTCGGTTTTGTAGTTCTGGTATTGTCCGACAACCGCCTGATTCTTTCCTAACGGCAGCATGGAGCTGAGGACCTCCAGCTTGTTTTGAAGAACTTCTCCACTGTTGCTCACATTAGCAGGAAGTTTCATGGTCAGCAGGGTCATGACCTCGGTCAGGTGGTTCTGCAGGACATCTCGGATCACTCCGTACTCGTCGTAGAAGGAAATCCGACCTGAGGAGTCAAAACAAGAGGCAGCATGGAGACATATTTTCAAAAATGAAATCAGTTATTGGGTTATATTGAAAAACATATAATACAAAATATCTATCAAGTCTTATTTGATAAATGACATTAAAATACAAGAATACATACATATTTAAGTGAATTCATTACTATGTTTAAATGCTACATATATTTTAGTAAATGTTATACTAATTTCATAGTTTCTGTGCAGCAGTCCATTATGACACACTTCAGTGTAGCTCCACCAAACTTCATGTTTTGGCATCGTTACCTCCACCCACCCACTGTGGTAAGCTTGAAAAAATAAATAAATAAAACAATTACAAATATTTTTAAAGAATATCTAAAGTTATATGGCAATATAAGCATTTTAAATAAAATAGATGCACAAGTTTGAAATAACTTTTCTTAAATATTAATGAAATAATTTTGAATTAAAAATATTTAAGTTTTGAATTATTGGACTCTGGTCCCTTTAAGAATTGTAGGGTTGGTCAGAGGTGTTATTCATGACATTTAACTAATTTATCTAACTAACTATAACTTTTACAATTAAATAATTTATACAGAAATTATTCTATACGATATTCTGTATGATTATACAATAGATACAAATTGTAATTAATTATTTTCAAATGTAGTTATCTAACAGACTGAGACATTTTGAAATATATATTCCATAAATATCTATTTGGTAACTTGTTTATGTGTTGGATTGAGACAGTTTTGACCAAAGTAGGGCTGTAAAGATGAAAAGGTTCAATATATTTCATTTTACATTATGGCATGCATAAAATTTTTAGAGCAAGATTGAAACTGTCACGATGACCACCTTAACTTCATTCACATTCAAACATTCACATTTCGTATTTTCTGAGCCAGAGAATAAAGCACTAACTAACCCTTTTTTAAGGATATGAACTCTGATCTGAACTTTGACCTCCCTTTCTGAAGTTTCTCTGGATTGGGTATTGTTGAAAGAACAACAGATGACATGATGGCCCTGTTTATTGTCTTGCATAGCCGTTTATGGAGCAATTAGCATGGGGTGACTGACAAGCCTTAAAAGAGTAAAGGTGCACAACCTCCAGAGTTAGTTAACATTTAGTACTTTTCTAAAAGCAGCAAACACTTTTACACTTAATTACATTTATCTCAGGATAAGAACTGGTGAAAGAACTAAATAAGTTCCTTAAAGATGTCTATGTCATTTATAGACCCTTTGTTGCAATATTCTCCCACTAAAAACTGTAGAAAAAATCCATGTGAAGAGAAAAAATGACATTAAGAGAGAATTGCTTTTACAAAATATCTTCATCTAGAAGAATTATTTGTTCTCTTCTATTCTCTAAACATGTTTTCTGCAGAATTTAGGTTTTGAGACCAAGATGAACCATTTTTGTGTTACTTTGGTCTTATATTTTGGACCATTGTTATATTTAAAGACTAAATGAGGAGATATTTTTGTTTTCTTTGTAGAGACGATCAGCTTTTATTGGAAATGTTCTGTTATTTCAAAGAGTTCATGATGCCATGTACCTATATTTATACAATGAGAAAAGAATATGTCATGGATTCTTGATTAAAGTTCCTAGACACGCTATTCAACTTAAAAAATAAAGTGTAGATTAAAATAGTTCTATAGTATACATTGTAAGGGTTGTTAATACACTGATGGTTTTGTTAGAAAATATTTCTAAACATGGATTTATTCCCCCGACACGGTTAACTCAGTTAACTGAGTTAACTCAGTTAATTCAGTTAACTGAGTTAACCGAGCATTATGCTACTTCCAAGCATTATGAATTTATTTGGGTAGCAGTGAGTGTGAAGATGTGTAAAAACAAGATGGAGGAAACTTTTAATCACCTTTAACATCCAGAGTCTCCTTTAAGACAATCTCTATCCTCTCAATGTGATGCCTGTTCCAGATGGGATCCAAAAGCTTTCTGTTCTCTATCCTGAATGGAAGTATCTTTGACACCACCTTTTTTTCATGAAAAGAAGAATAAAAAAAAATATTAAACACATAAATTGCCAGGTGGGACAGTAACATGGTGTGATGGATCTTTTCCTACCTGCTTCCCTAAGTAGTGGTCGATTCTGTACATCTCTTCATCTTTCAATGCACCCAGAAGCTCGGTAGCTAACACCTGAGCACTGCGATAGTCGTGTCCGAATGGTTTCTCGAGGACGACCCTCAGCCAGGTCCCGCCGGCCGGCCTGCAGCTGCTGTTGATCTTCTCTGCAACACCTGCGTACGCGAAAGCCGGGACTGAGAGGTAAAAGAGGCGTCCGGCCTCTGTCATTCCCTCCTGCTGGAGCTGCTGCTCGATGTGCCGGGCCAGTTCCTGGTAGTCCTCCAGAGTCTTTAGCTGCCGATACTGCGAGAGCCGCAGGAATTGATCCTTCAGGATGGCGCAGCGATCCTGAGAAACGTCCTTGGAGCAGGTGACCGCCTTCAGGATCTCAAAGAGGACCGGTGTGGCCTGTTCAGATGGGGACAAGCCTCCCCCATAGAAAGAAAAGGTGTTTCCACCACTGACCTGGCTCACATACAGCTGAAAGAATCCCTGCCACAAATATTTCCTCGCCAGGTCTCCAGTTCCTCCGACTACGACTACAGAAACATGGCCAGCTTTCTGAGTCCGCTTTCCCTCCTCACCATATCCTCCGCCAGCACACAGAGCGACGAGGAGCAGTGAGACAGCGAAAGACATTTTCTAGTCTCAATTGTCCAAAAATCCTGTATGGACAAAGAATAAGAAAACTATCAATGTTTTAATCAATTAATGGACAACCCAAATATTTAGGGATAGGGTGAAATGACAAGATTCAACTGCATTAATAAAATTACAAATGTACACATTGTTATTGTACATATTAGTGCAACAAATCTCATTTCTCAAGCAAAATTTAAACATAACAGAGATACAAAAAAAAAATTAAAAATTAAAAACCATAAATGTTTCCATCTGCAGGGACAGAAGAGATTATTTACTTAAAGTCGCCGTTTCTTGTTCTTTTTTTGTTCCTCTAGACTCTAGAGGCATTGATCCAGACTGGTGTGCAGCAATGCAAGTCAAGGCTGTGGACTTTTGCTCTTTGCTCAGGGGCGTTGAGCTTCCAGTCTGAGAGCTGGACTGGTTGGGAATTCTGGGAAAATCCTGCCCACTTACTGATGATTTTGCAGGGGATAAAAGCCCTCTATTGAGAAAGACAGAAAAGCTTAAACAAAATGGATCTTTTGATGAAAATGAGAAAAGATGGAAGGTCGAGCGGCTTGAATCTGCAAATATATTAAGTCATCCTATTCCACACACTTGAAGAAATTATATGAAAAAAGTTATTGGTCAGTAGATTATTATTGATTTAGTACAACGGATCAAAAATGTTGAATGCTTCATGTTACACCAATATTAGTCAATTCTTCTATGTCTGAATTAATGTAACAGGTAACAGTTTTTAATTAACTGGAAATATAAGTAAATAAAAAGACGGGTATTTTTTTAATGGATAACAGCTTCAATTCTTGATTTTAAGAAAGCAAAATACTCTTTATTTTTGCTTCATTCATTTTTATTTTTTCTGACATTATGAAAAGAATAATCAGCTCATAATGTTGATAATTTTAGAGTAATCAGTGGGCCTGATTACTCCACTTATCAGGCCCCATTTAAATGTTTATGTTTAAAGAGCAACCACTCCAAATAGTTTTCTTATATATAAAGCTTTATATTTAGTTTAATATTTTTCTAATTAGAAATAATAAAAAGAAGGGTTAGAGTTGTTGCACTGCTTAAATTAATTGGAATATAAAACAAGCAGGAAGAGATAAAAAGCACAAATATTGAAAAAGCCATTTATATTTAAATCAAAATGAGACTATTGTAATCTAATAAAATGTTTGATTTTAATTCAGATTTTTTTCACTGGGAGCACTAGATACGAGAACAAGATTGTAAAATTTTGCAGCACTTAATGTCTCAATGCAATACTGTAGATTAAGTAAAGCTTACATGATGTAGCTAAGTAAATGAAAACATCTGTATTTTCATCATTTCAGAGTAAAAATTATTTAATTTCCACTATCTAAAGGGATACTGAAAATTGCAAAGTGACTAGAACGCCCACAGGATGAAGCTGACTTTATGAGCAACATCTGGAATCCCAGCTGCTGATTGTAATGTTTGCACTGCAGCAATGCAAACAGCAAAGGCCAAACTGCATGAGCAGCTACAAAATATCAGCTTTCCAAATGTAAAAATACTAAATGTAGCCCAGACAACTAAAAATTATCAAAGTATTTTACCTCTTTCCACTGGAAAAATATCTTAAACACATAAGCTTCTGTTTTAGCTTATTACTTCCTCAGTCTCAAGCTGCAAGCAAAATAAAATAAAATAAAAAAAGACATGTACAACATTTGGAGCACAGATCGATTCTTTTATGTGCATAACGTTGTTGGTGAACTGGAGAGCTCCTGCATCAACTACCTGCTGCATCCTGGGTGCACAAAGGAGAGTCATCGCAGATCCTTCCTACCGCCACTGCTTCCAGCAGTTTCAAACTCATTTAAAGATTACATCTCAGCTGGTATTTGTATAGTTTCTCCACAGTAGATCTATAAATGATATTTCTATTCCATTTAAAATTGCTGCAAAATAAAATAAAATGATCAAAAAGGACACATTCTTATTCCGGTGCCGTTCCTACATTTAATATTTCCTCTTTCCCCGTCATGGAGTACAGTCACAATATTCAATTAGTTAGAATATCCTATGCATTCAGATATAGCTTCAGGGTTGATACATATTTTCTCTACTGACTGAAACTAATAGTCTAAATGATCTTTAACACAGTGCAGCTAACAATGAACCCCTCAGCAAAGTACATCATGTTCATAAAGGTCCCTTTGAATGGTTGAGTTTAATATTTACAGGGCAGTAATGTTTTATTACATCACAAATGTTGGTTTCAAAGCATTTGTGTTTGTTCTACACAGTAATTTACATTACCAGATTCCTGCACAGTATATGCAGGGCAGAGGCAATACAAAGACATTAAGAACCAGTATTGCTTGTCATTTTATATTCTTTTTCCATGCACACTCCCTAAACACAAATATTCTGGAAAAATAAACATCCTGAAAGAAACATAATTTAAGTTTGCATCATTTTCAGAAGTCCTTAAAAAAACATATACACAGCATTACTATTCAATGTCTTTTCCCCTCACTATTAACAACACAGCTGGAGTTTGTTGTTGAAACTTAATTTTCCCTGTAGACAAGCAAATTTCCCATTTCTTGTATTTTACAAAACCAACTGATTTTATATGTGAAACGGGATAATTAGCCCTAAAAAAAAAAAAAAATCAATTTTAATAAAAAGAGTTGAATATTTTACAGTCTAATTTCAGAATATTTCATTTAGAAAGCGGATGAAACTAGTTTTATCTCAAAGCAGAATATTTCCTGTTCCTGTTTTAATGATGAATATCATATGCGGAACCAAGATCTTTTGGTAAAATAAAAGGACTTTTACAAGTATAAGAATATTCTAACTACTAATATTTTTCGAAAGACGTATTAGAACTAAGGATTTGGGAGAATACTGGATCAGAAATGTTAATATTAATTGGGAGAGATCTATACTGTACTAATTTTAAATCACACCTGGTCTTGGAATTTAAAATATATATCTTAATACTATTTCCCCATTAAACTGTTTGTTTTTACATATGCCCCTCTAGAACATATACATGATTGATGTCCGTTATCGCTCACGTTGTGTCAAATTTGGTGCCCCGGTTACTTGTGCTCTGCTCCTGCTAACCCGACAACGTCATTCAGCTCCGGCTAAACACCGTTAAAATTCTGGACTTCTCGGTAAATCCCGTGTAGGTTTATTTATTTATTTTATTTTTATTTTTTTTGCAAAGACTACATTTGCAATGAATAAACGTCACCAAACTGCTACGAGTAACGCGAAATAAACACTGCATTGAACAGCTGCTGCTTCAAAGTACTTAAGCGTTAACGAAGGTAGTAGCAACAAATAGGATTTACAACGCTTACGGAAACAAGTGACCAAGGTTTAAACTTGCTCATCGATATTGCATCCTCAAAGATGTTTGTTCACGTGTCAAAAGACAAACGTTTACTGCTGAAAAACACGTTGGTCACTCGATTCCACCTGCTAGCTGTCAAACTCCACTTCCGCTGCTAACAACACAACACATCGCCGTTGCTGCTTGTGGTCTCATGTAAAAATCGACAGAAATAATAACTCTTCGCCGTAAATAGATATGTTTAAACGGGACATACAAGCTACATAAAAGTGAAACAACGAACCTGCACTCAGCTGCCTACGACTCCATCAAAGGACGCTTCCTGTCCCAGTCACGTGATCTGGCTGTGGTTCCACGCGGACGGTGTTTTGAAGCGATAGTTCTTCCTGACGCTCCTCTCGGTTTTTCTACCCAGTTTTAATACATACACTTACGAAAGGCAGATTATAGATCAAAATTATTTGTACGCAGCTGTTTAATTTCCCTTTGGGATTAATAAAGTATTTTGAATTTGAATTTATCTTGCAGCAAGAATCCAAGCTGACTGTCAGGTTATTTGGTCTCTCTTAATCTGGGGTGTCAGACTCGTTTTCATGTTGACACATCGGCATGATGTCTTTAAAAGGCAGATTGTTAGAGAATATGACCTTTCTACAACTAGTTTGTTCAAATAATTTGTTCATATTTGAACAAACTATTCAAATATTAATAGTTTTATTACCATTTGATTTGAACTTTTTGAAGTTACATAATTTAGCAGAAATGAAGCTTTATTTGAAAACTAATTTCAAATTAATGTATGGAAGAGGATTAGGGCCACTGAAAAAGAAATTCTGACTTTAATCTCAGAATTTTTTTTTCAGTGGCCCTAATCCTCTTCTGTATAAATTAAGTTTTTTTTTTTATCTATTCGAAAAAAACTTCTGATAAATGTGTTTTTTTCCCCACAGTCAAGGTGCAACAGTCTGAATGGAGTGACTCCTAGACATTAGGATTTTGCTCTAGGCCATGAGATCTATGGTGTGGTCTAACTGTTCAGTAATATGGGAAACATCTTGACCACTCAGAGCCCTGAAAGTCATAATCAGGTTTATAAGATGTATTCTAAAATGAATTGGTAGTGATTCAATTAAATAATAAAAAATTCAGGAGTTTTATCAGCTGTTACAATATGACTGTAATTCCACTTGCTGTGTTGTTAAACCAACAGCGCCCTCTGTTGGTCTTTGAGTGGTACTGCTGCTTTTCACAGCTGTCCTGTTGCATCTAAAACCATTGATCTTATTAGCTCAACATACTAAATATAACAACTCTCTTATATAGTGAACAACTTTACTTAAAAAAATTTAAGTAAAACGAAAACTGATGAGGAGCAGCTGACTTTTGATGGATAAATATCAACTTCTATTCGACCTGCGTTGTTCAGCTGTCTCCTAGCGTCCCTCAGAGAAAACACGTGTCCCCTTTGGCTCGGTAATCATCTTATTGTTGTGGACCACACTGCAGGTTGTTGTCTCTGGTCCTGCTCTTTTATTCCTCTGAACAGATGTGGCAGTCAGAGCACCCTTGACCCAGCTGTTCAATGTTTCATAGCTACTTAGCGTCTCACTTTCTGAAAACTAGACTCAAAATGCTATTTTTATACCCCTATTTCCTTGGAGAATTTGTTTGTTTATATTTAGGATAACTTGCAACATTTCAGATAAAAGGTTTGAGAAGTATTCAAGAGGTGTGACAGATTAGAGAAGTGGTCAGAAAAACAAACTGCTGCCTCTCAGACAGCTGTAATGCCTGTGATCAAGCCCTCCCAAGTTGGCCAGCCTCTGTGAAATGTAAACAGTAAACAGGATGGAGCATCCTGGGTTTGTGTGTGTGTGCTGCGCAGTCTGGCTGTTATTGTGGAGGTGATGGTTGGAGTCTGCCGAAGAGAGAATGAGCCCCAGCAGAGCCAGCTGTCTCTACCATAACCTCAGACATGGAGAGACTTCAGGACGTCTCCCCCCCATCCCCAATCATTCTCCACAGCTCACATCCCCCCCAGGCTTCCTTCCTCCCCTTTGTTAAGCCTGCGGGGCAGACTTCGTCAAGCTGAGCACACAAATGAATGCATATGAATGTGTGCTGTCATCTTTATTAGGCTGCTTTGCCAACACTCATTAGAATTAACACAGCTATTTACTAAAGGCAGTTTCACTCTCAGTCCTCACCCCCACTCCTCATTTGCCAGACGAGGAGGATTATAGCGACTGCAGTTTGGGATAAATTTGAATACACAACCTGTTGCATGCTAATAAGTGAACATAATACACAGGAATGATTGACAGGCCCACTTTTAAATGGCTCACAGGGCCTTGCAGTAATTTTAAGCTCTAGTTATTTGATATACACAATGCACATTGAGAGTATTTATACTCCTCGATCTTTTCAACTTTATAGTTTGTGAGAACTACAAACTTCACTGTATTGCCTTGCATTCTGAGTGATAGATCAACACAAATCAGTGCCTGATTGTGACTTGGAAGGAAAACAAAATGTTTTACTTCTTTTGTTTTCTTTTCTTCACAAAAAAGTTCTTCTACTCTCATTTGATTTTCTCCGATGCGCCTGAATAAAACCCAGTGTAGCTACTGGTTTTTAAAAACCACCTTTTTAAACCGATTTCCTGTGTCGTTTAATCTTAGTATAATTCCAGTTTTCATTTTAGAGCATTGGTAAACAAGCTAAATCATGAAGACACAGCAGATTCAATTTTAATTTAATTTGATTTAGCTTATTTATTTAGCACATCATCTCAATTCACTATGCAAAAAAAGTAATTTCAATCAATAATACATATATTCCAAGCAGCGCATTGAGTTCAGTTCATTATTCAAATTAGATTTTAAAGTTTTCCATCCAGATTGAATCCAGTCATGGACTTCACATGCATTTTGTTGATATCATTACAACTATCCCTTATACTGAGCATGCATGTAGCGACAGTGGAGAGGAAAAACTCACCTTTACCTGGAAGAAACCAGCAACAGAACCAGATTCAGTATGAGCGGCCGTCTGCCACGACTGAGGATCGAGAAGGCAGCAAATACACAAAAAAGAAACAGAAGCACTGATGTAGGAGAACTTTCTGGTAATGAAAAGTAAAACATTAATAGCAGCAGAAGGAGAATGTTTAGTTGCTGGCAGCATCATCTCAGCTGATGAACTTCTCCAGGAAGGCAACACAGCCAGTCAGAAAATGGAAGAAAAAGCAAAACGTAGAGAAAACATATAGTTAGCAGTTGAAATAACAATAAATAATGCAAATTGGAGAGTTGAAGACAGTTCTGTAGTGGAAAAGTCTAAATCCGACTTTGGTTTTAAAACCATAAACCAAAGCTTTGTATGTCTCACAGAACATGATTAAATATCCCATCCAAAAATAGAAAGATTATGGCACAATTGCCATAATCAATTATGGCAATTGATGGAGGTATGACTCTCCATCTACTGTAAGCAACTACAACATCCATCAGAGAAGCAGCCACTGATTTAGTTTATAAATCACCGAACGGCGTACCACCAAAATACAGTAAAGATCTGCTGTTGTCTCAACCTTCCAGACCTTTCGGGTCTTATGCTTCTGGTTCTGGTTCTGGTGTGCTCTGTGTCCGCAGAATCAAACATGGAGAAGCAGCATTCAGCTTCTATGCACCACAAATCTGGAACAAATTTCTGGAAAACTGTACAACAGCCGAAACACTGAGTTCCTTTAAATCTAGACTAAAACCCAACTGTTTAGAGTTGCTTTTGAAACAGTACAAATGAAACATTAATCAACATTTTGATGTGTAACAATCAAATGGGCCATTGTTGACTGCTGTATAACTTTGTGGTGTGTGTGTGTTTATGATGTAAAACACTTTGAACTGCCTTGTTGCTGAAATATGCTATACAAATAAACTTGATTGATTGAGCAGGATACAATTAGTCACTCTAGGAATCTGTTCTATTTGAAATTGTGGCAATAAAAAAGCTGGGTTTTGAAAGTTAGCTTTGAAGAAGGAATGTTTGCAGTTTCCTACATGTGAAACATGGCAAATATGTGAGAGAATGTTTTGGCCAACATGCAAGTACATAAAGCATGGTGATGGCAGCATCATTCTGTGGGGTTGGTATTCTTCCTCAAGGAAAGGAAAGCTAGTTGACAGGATGATGGCTACATTGAAACAAAGGAAAATTTGAAAAGAAAGCCTATTAGAAGCTGCAAAAGACCAAAAATTGAGACAGAGGTTTAATTTTCAACAGCAAAACAACCCTAAATATAGACTTACATCAAAGCATATTCACATAAAAAATCCAGACCTAAATCTAATTGAAATTGAGGAACTAGACTTGAAAATCGGCTTCCTCAGAAAGCCTCCATTGAAATCTGACTAAGATTCAGCTATTTTGCAAACTGGAATGATTAGAGATTCCCATCTGTACATGTGCAAACATGGGAGAGACATAACAAAACGAGCTGCAGCTGTTGTTGAAGAGAAAGGAGGTTCTATAAAGTATTGACTCAAAGCGTTAAAAACAAATACTCTTCTCTTTTTAATATGAAAAGAAAAAAATCTGAAAAAACATCACATAAAAGCCGAGCAATGCAGGTGAAAGTTTGCAGTTGTAACAAAATGTGAAAAATTCATATTTAATTTAAAAATGACTTTATGTCTAAAGTGTAAGGTAAGTCTAGATGGTCTTATATTTCAAAGTCTTAGTTTGCTGTCATGTTAAAAGACGTTTTGTGTTCGTCTGCTGCTGCTCGTTGGTTTAGGTCAGTGTAATTGCGGGCAGCGATGACTAATCAGGACCAGATCAACGTTCCTTATGAGTAACTTCCTGGGTTTCTAACCACATTCTCACAGTTCTTCTGTTCATGATACAAAACTTGTCAGAACGTGCTGTTTCCTTTGTTTCCGAGTGCTCTCCCGCACACAGGGGAGCCTTTATAGACTAGAGACACCCGCCCTGAGTTCCAGCTGAAGGAGGCAGTGTCTTCAGCGGTGGCATGTGAACTTTTCAAAGGGAAATGACTCAAGACATGAAGGAGGAAAAAAAAAACATGAAGGCTTTTCTACAAAGAGTAGACAAGAGAGTAAAGGATAAAGAAGCGACTACAGGATCCACTCAATGTTTGCAGGGATGAAAGAATGTTGCTTTTGTTGTGTTGTCATTAGAGCAGAAGTTTTCTGCATACTTCTTTCATGTTGATGAAATTTCCATCCAGGGTGATGCCTAGTCATGTCTAAAACACCAAGGGTGGTGAACAGAGGTATGCCATTGTTGTTACCCAGCAGGGATATCTCCTGGATTTGTCAGCACATCGTTTTGTTGTTGTTTTCTTTTCACAGATCATGCTTTGTGTGGTTTTTGTTATCAGATGTGGGATTGCACAATGTTCTGTGGTTGAAAAGCCTTTGTCTTTTGTAGGATCATCAGATCTCCTTTAAAACTCATGAGGATTAACTCCAAAGCTTTAATGACTCCTTTAATGTGGGTAAAAACCTCAGAAACAGGACTTTTAACTGATTTAAAGGCAAATTATTGATATGTTTCTTTAATTAGATATTATTTTGTAAAGAATATGTTTAGTTGGTGTATAAATTTGTAACACAACTAAAATGAAAAGTTTACATCCACTTGTTTTACAGGGTGAAAATGAACACACAATTTTTTAAAACAGAATTTGGATGTGAAAATTTTTATTTACTGTAGATTTTTACTAATCCATGCAGCCAAAATTATATATACTTCCTCAAAAATACATGCACCCTTATAAACGATTGATTAGATGTGGTTTAGCAAACAACACCTCAGCCATGCTCTTTTTGTATCTACCAAAAGTAGTTTGAAATAATGTTTTTCTGTTTTAAAGAACACAAATTTCAACCACAATCTGTATATTTCCAGCATAGTTGATGTCAGTATGTCTCTTTAGCCTTATTTTTATCTGCTTTATCCATTACAAAACCAGTCATTTGAGTCAATTTTCAATCATCTAGATGATTATTTTAGACAAAGTTGAAGAATTTGGTCTTTTCTTATCATTCCACCCATATTGTGCAACCCATCATCACCTCTTATAGTGAAACAGTCCCACAGCATGATGTTACCACCCACATGCTTGGAAGTTGGTACAGTTCTTTGGTGTGAAAGTCTCACCTTGTCTCCTCTGAGCATACAAAAAGCAACCAAATCTTGTGGTGAAACAATGTTTGCCTTGTCTGACCCTGAAACTCTTCTCCAAAATGATTAAGAGACAGAAGGTGTCCATTATGGAGTTGAAGCATATTACTTGGTCAATGCTCTCTCCATTCATGGCGCTAGTGCTGTGACAACTTCCACGTAGTCTTCATCGGATTAAAATTTGGTCCTGAATCATTCCAACCAGCTTGCTTTACTTTAAAGGTTGGGTCAAATAGCTGGAATTTGGATATAACTGGATGTTTCAACTGGTCTTAAAACAAACTTCATGTCTTGAAATGGATGGAATAGGCTTCTGGAACGACTCCAGATAAAAAATTTTCCCGAAGATTGAAGATGTCAACAAAAAATGTAACACCCAAGTAAATATTAGTGGTTTTAGCATGTCTGAATAATTTTCCCACTTTGTGATTTGAGAAAATCCAAAATAGACACATTGAATTTTCAGGTTTCTCACTGTGAGTTGTGGAAAGCAGCCGGTAGATCTCATGTAACTCCCTGGTGTTTTCTACAGCGTTCCATCTCTATCTTTGCTGATGCCACAGAAACAGTGAGGTTTAAGGGGAGGTGGGGAACCAGGTCTGAATGACATGGCGTTGCTGCATCGGCCGTTGCTCGCTGACCCACAAAATGCGGGCCCAACCCCCTGTGTGAAAAACTTTTGTGCTGTCATCACCCTCAGAAGCCCGGCAATGAGGGACGGACAGAGGGAGGGGGCGAGCGATCTGTGAGGCAGCAGTCCACACTCTGCAGCAGGACACATGCTATGTTAGGTAAATGAAAAGGAGCTTGTATTGTAATGAAAAGCATTTGCATACTTGTGCGTTAGAGAGGGTGTTAACCTTTGACACCCTCGAGAACAGGATGACAACGGGAAGCACTTCTCAGAGCGCGAGCACCAACACTTGAAAGCAGCACCTAAACGCACGTAAACGTGTTTTCAAAAACTCGTGAAGAGTGAAGGAAAAGGGCAATGTGAGTGCTTGGGATGGACGTTTCCTTCAAGTGTTAGTCTGCACTCAGATGAATGTGGATTGTATAATTGATTGGTAAGAGATACGTAGGTGTTAAACGAGTGCAGTTGCATTTTCTTTTCCTCCTTAGGGGAGTTTTATTACAAAAGTTTAGTCACTTAAGAGGTGCTTTGAGTATTTGGTTAAGTTTAAACTGGCAAATAGATTAAGAGAGCAGATTAAAAGACGAAATAACACTGAACTCCATTTAACTTTGCCATAAATCAAATTATGTTCACAAAACAT
This sequence comes from Brachyrhaphis roseni, assembly GCA_903066815.1. Taxonomy (NCBI): domain Eukaryota; kingdom Metazoa; phylum Chordata; class Actinopteri; order Cyprinodontiformes; family Poeciliidae; genus Brachyrhaphis; species Brachyrhaphis roseni. The sequence goes on along the minus strand of CAEFZY010018425.1, from coordinate 58,011 downwards.
CTTTACATCTGATAGAACACAGAACAAAATGTGCAGCTAACATGAGTTTTGACTTAAACTGCAATTAATTTTGAAAGTAGTTAAAGCGTCAGATCGTTTTTCTTTCCCTACAAGGTCAGAAAGTCATAATTCAACCCACACTTAACTTGTTAATCTGCTTCTTTCTACCAGCATCTTCCATTCTCTGTGTTGTATGATTAATGCCCGTGTTTAGTAACGTCGGACAAGACAATGTTCGACCCTTCAGCTGATTTTATTGGGGGACTCTTTGTCTGGATGGTCTCTGCCCCCCCTCCTCAGTTTGTCCCACTCTTCATTTCTGCTGCTCTCAGCCTGAGGGGGCTCTTCTTTCCAAGTGCACACCGCTCCACGGAGAAGACTTGACTCTGACATTCCTGCAGATAACAGTTGCTAGGTGATGCCATTGTTGGGTTTTTCTTTGTGGCCTCATATTCATACCCAAATCCTAAACTTCTTTTTGAGGAACGTCTCATTAGTAGTCATATATTCATACCAGACCACCCCCCCACTTGACCCCTCCTTTACCAGCCGTGGGAAAGACAAGACCTGGACAAGTTGTGGAGGATTCAGGCAATTACTTGAGAGACGGTCAAATCATTGAACGGCCTAAACACACTTTTAATGTCACAATATGCACCATTTGCACTGTAATACAGTCATTTAGTTGTAACATTGTACACAGAATAAACATCTAAGGTGGTTTGTAAGTAAATTAAGAAAAGTCAAATACCAAGGAAAAAATAGAATTAGATGTTTATATGTCTGGATATCAAAATCAAGAGGTTCAAGAGAGTTTTTTTTTTTTTTTTAAAGTGATTGTTTAAAAAACATTTTTCATGCTTACAAGACAGACAGTTTTGCTTGACTGGAGAAGCAAATATTCTTTTTCTTTTTGGTCTCAATTAAATAAAACTAGATAAGCCCATAATTATTTATATGCCTGATAAATTTAGGCATAAAGTAATATTTTACCTTTATCAACATTTTACAACACGTTAACATCCAGATGACTCCTGACCTGAATCTGATGAGGAATACTTCAAGGGAGCTAAAGATTAGGGTGATGGTAACACTGGCCTCCAGCCTCAACTACTCAATTCATCAGGAAAAATAGATCGATAAAATATCAGTGGAAGCTTTAATTAAAGGTGAACAAACAATATGCCTTTCAAATTTGAGAGATGTTTGTATTATTCCCTTTCTATAATACAATTACATGTATATCAACAAATCAATCAAGTTCAATTGTATAGCACATTTCTGCAACAACGCAGTTCAAAGTGCTTCACATCATAAAAACGCAAAAATACAAAATCATAAAATACACCATGCAGTGAACAATTGAGAAAACTAGCAAATATTACATATTGATGAGTGCAGTGTTTCATTTATTATGGTTCAGCAGCAACTCTGAGCAGCTGTGTCTTTGGTCATAATTTAAAGGAACTCAGCGTTTCAGCTATTTTGTAGTTTTCTGGAAGTTTGTTCCAAACATGTATATACAACTCTGAAATAAAATTAAGAGAACACTTTAAATGATCAGTTTCTCTGATTTTAGTTTTTATAAATATATGTCTGAGTAAAATGAACATTGTTCTTTTATTCTATGAACTACTGAAAACATGTTTCCAAAATTCCAAACAAAAAAATGTAGTATTTATTTGCAGAAAATGAGAAATGGTCAAATAATGCAAAGAAAACAAATTCATATTCATTTAGAAACAACAATACTAATGTTTTAATTCAGGAAGAGCTCAGAAATCAATAGTTGTTGGAATAACCAGGAGGTTTTCAATGGGGTTCAGTGCTAAGGGCTCCCAGAATTTATAAAATTAATATCAATAATAATAATATAGTTAAATAAATGACATCTATAGTTAATCTTTACATTGTGAGCCATGTGGTGTTCTCATCAGCTCTCATTTTATTGTCCTGAGGACATTTTTATTCCACGAATTAGTTTATGGCTGATACATTCCTGGAGCAATTAAAAAAGGATCAACTTCTCCTCAATGAAACAGCTGCTTGGCTCCGCCCTCCTATTTCCATATTTGGAGCACTTCCACATTCCACGGGCCGGTGGGCGGAGCTATGACGCCACCTGTTTCTGAATGGGCCGTGAGGCTCCAGTTCAGTCAGCCGGTCCGGACAAAGTATTCAGGGACCGGAGACGGTGGGACTGGCGGAGAGTAGCACACGAGTTTTTAAAAGTTGTGTGGAAACATGGGGCTGCCTCGGGTCAACTTTTTCTTCTTTCTATTTATTATTCGAGTTTTAATCAGCCTTCAGTCAAAAGAACGTAAGTACTTTTTTAAATCACTTGTATAGAAAAGCAGTTTAATAGCTTTTCACTGGACCGCACCTTATGAGTCAGGAGGCTGGAATTTAAAGTTTTGCTTCCGATTTAGCTCTATTGTTTTCCAGTAGTAGCTTAAACTTTCTTGCTTTTAGATTTTTATTTTAACTTTTAATTGTTTTTCTTTGCTTGCTTTTACTTTATTCTTAGCCAAAAATAATCCAGAGCAGCGTGTTTTGAGTTCGTCTGTTTATTTATTGAACTTGCAGTTGTAATAAAACACAATGATTATGAAAATACTTTGATTATCGCTTTTTCTTAGTAACTCCATCCGTCTGTTTTTTTGTTTTTTTTTGTTTTTAAATTGAATCGGCGTCTGTCTCTGGAGCTGCTTAAGGGGGGCACCTGTTTCCTGATTTAACATGTCACACTTTTTCTTTTCTTTTTTTTTTTTTTGTTTCAATCGGGTCACGCAGATTCATGTATTTCCCCGCTTCATGGTCGTTTAAAAGCCCACGCCTTTCTCAGACACTATTAAATCTTGCAGCCTGAGCCCTGGAGGACACGGTCCCTGAAAACCTGAATAAGACCGACATGGCTGATTAAAACGTCAGAGCGTGGCATGTGCCCCCCCATTAAACCGCTTCCCCACCCTCAGATCAAGGCTGAGAGTTTTATTTAACAGCTCAATAGTTTATATTTGAACCTTGCACTGGCCAAAGGGGATTTTTGTGATTACTTATGCATATATTATACTGTAATACAATTCAGAGACGGTGCATTGTTCAAATGGACCCAAGAAGAACTTAATTTGGGGTTTCCTTCCAGTTCTGAATCTGAAGTTTCTGTGGTTTACAGATTATTTTAAGCTAATTAAACCCCAAATCAGTTTCCAAGAAAACTTAAATACAAGGAAATTTAAAGCAGACTTGTTACGCTCTAGCTTAAATTATACATTATCTTTACTGGACTCCTTAGTAGCAAGTTAAACCGTCACCGATACCCTCCATGAGGAAGCAAACCACAAAAGGCCATTGCTAAAGGAGCTGCTCTTACTCTGTCCAAGCATGGTAATGGAAAGTTAAGTGGATGGAAAAAGTGTGGCCGTGGCATTCTTACCTTCTGAACATGTTTTTTTTTTATTCTCACACGTAACCCTAAATTAAGAACACAATTAAAAGTTTATATATGACCACTTTTCAGCTGAATTACTGAAATAACTACATTATTTCATAAAATTCTAATTTATTGAGATTTTTTTTTATAATTCCTTTGAGAGCTGTTTTCTCTTTTTGGTCACCTGGGGTTTAAATTAGACCCATGCTCATTTAAAGCAAATTTGTAGTTTAATTTATTCTGATTAACACATTTAAAACTTAACTGCTTAACTAAAGAGTGTAATTGTTATTCTTAATCTTATATGCTACTATTTAATTTTTTTATTTCATCTGTACTTACGTGAATTTTATAATTCTTTGTTTGTCCGATAGTTGTCTGTTCTTTTTTAATTTTAGTCAATGTGCCTTGTGGGGAGTTCTCCCTCACAAAAAGTCACTTGCTGGTAAAATAATGGTTATATAAATTAAATAAAACAGGAAAGTCGTGCCAGGGTTTTATGTTGATGAGTCAGACGTTATCAGTTGAGCGTGAACTGGCTGTAACTAAGTCATACATTTCTGTTTGTCCTTGCAGATGTGTTGCTAGATATGAAAGCTTCTGGGTCAGAGTTGGGATGGTTGACGTCGCCGAATGAGAACGGGGTGAGTTTTTATGCCTCAACAGGCACTTTTAGGATTCCAGATTCACGACTTGAAACTTGACTTTTTTACGAGTACGACTTCTGTGAAAGTTTGGTGTAAAACCTGCCTGGTGACAATGACAGAGGCCTTCCTCTTGCTCATTTAGCTCCACTAAAAAAGCTCTCTGGGAGAGATGGAATGAACGGCAGCTCGATGAGGTTTGGCAGAGCAGAGCTTGTCTTGTGTTAATGTTACCCTTTCATAAAGAGCTTATGAATGCCGTTAAAATGTCAGGGTTCAACCTACATTTAAATTTACTCTACCAAAGTGCGTTTTACAGGGCTACAGTGGATTACTCTTTATGTACAAACCATAAAGCTAAATTTTCTCTCCTTCTATAAGCAGAAATAACACTCAGAAGAGATATAGAGAGACATTACAGAGAGAGAAAAAAGGTCTCATCCAGATGTACAGAGCCATCTTTCCCATCTCTATCTATAGTTCAGTGGCTTTCCATCCAAAATAAGAAACAGGATATGGCCATTTCCAGAGTGTGGTCTGTGTTTCTTGTCGCACTCAAAGATCTAAGAATTTACGGATTGGTGTTGTATTGAAAAGGATTTCCCTGTTTGTCCAATTTGAGCTTTGTTCTACTGCAACTTTGTCTCTACTTGTAAGATTTATTTAGTTTTGCACGTAGGGTCGTTATTTTCTGGAGCCTTTTTTTGGCTGTAAAATTTCTCAGTAGTTGCATAGTTAAAGGGATAGCCATGTTCGAAGACTTTCAGCAGTTAACACCTTGCCTGGGAAGTAGTATAATTTTAAAATCTTTTGTAGTTCTCAATCAAAAAACAAAACAAGAACTTCTCATGGAGTCGAAATTAAGCTGGAAAGCTGGAATTTATCAAGAGTTCAGCATCCAACATGGCTGCAGTGCCTTTAAAATGTAGAAATGGAATAAATCGAGAAAGCTTTTTTATTTTAAAATGGTTAAAATGTTATTTCACTCCATGCCATTGGTCTTTTATGAACCTTTATAAACATTGTCACCAATTTGCGTTGGGTTATTGGCCAAAGAGTCGGGTAAAATTGAGACAGGAAATGATGCGCCACAAGTGAAGAGGGCATGCAAAGGCTTTCCAGTCGGAGTCCTGTTTGAAATAAATATAAAATGGTTTAAAAAATAGAAAGATTATAGAGCTTTAAGTTGCTACTGTTTTATTACAAAGACATACTTTTCTACTAGTTAGTTACTCTGAACAGGAACACGCTCTCCTCTGTGTCTCATCTGCGGTGCACTGTCTTTTCCACATCAGTTGTAAAGTTTGAGGAGTCAAGCTTTCCCTAAAACCTTACCGAACTGCTAACATATGATGTGTTAAATTTTAATCAGGACTTAAGTCTTTTAATCTTTTTTACATGTCAGTGCTTTCCTCTAATAAAAAACCCTCTAATTGCTGGTGACTTTGCTGCCATGCATCTCTCAGCGCTGTGCTTACAAAGCTTGTTTAAGGGCCATAAATGTTGGTTCTACTGTAGTAGTTGCTGGGTTGATTCCTTCCACGCATGCAGCCATGTGTGTTAATGGAAAACCACACACGTCGAGAGCACACAGCACATGCCCAGACGATGTTAATGTTTGGGAAAAAAAGCTTCAGCAGACTTCTGAGCTTTAGGGGCTTTTAAGAAAGCTTGAGTAGGCCTGTTGCAATAAGCTATAAATCTAGTAATCGCGTTATTAATTAATGCGATTACTAGATCGCATCTCTCTCTTTCTACTAAAAATTAGACAACAAATGTCTTCAGTTGGATGCATATCCCTTTTTTGAAGGACAATTTTGTTTACGGAGACTTCACAAGTGAATGTGAAGTCAGTGAAAGTGAATGTGAGTGAATTTTCCGCTTTCATTCGGTGATATTGATGGCATTTTTTTTTTATCTTCTTGCAGTGGGAGATTGTTCAGACGGTGGTGAACGGCTCACTTTTATACACCTACAGTGTTTGTAATATAGACTCTGCTGACCAGGACAACTGGGTACGGACAACTTTCATTCAGAGACGCCCTGAGAGCAGCCGCGTCTCTGTGGAGCTCAAGTTCATCGTCCGGGACTGCAACACCTTTGGCGGCGCTTCTGTCACCTGCAAAGAAACGTTCAACCTCTTCATCTCGGAGGCTGACGCCGACGTGGGAACCAGCTTCCGCAAGGGGCAGTTCCGCAAGGTCGCCACCATCGCCCCCGATGAGGTCACAAGAGGCCGGGTGCCGAAGGTCAACACCGAGATGAAGACAGTGGTGCCCCTGTCCAAAAAGGGCTTCTACCTGGCTTTCCAGGACATGGGCGCCTGCGTGGCCCTGCTGTCTGTCAGGGTTTACTACAAGACGTGTCCGTCCACCGTGCAGGGCCTGGCAGCCTTCCCGGAGACTGTTGCAGATGCCTTGAGGGAGGTGGAGGGAGTCTGCGTGAAGAATGCCGTCAGTCAGACCACCCCACGCATTTACTGCACAGCTGAGGGTAAATGGGTGGTTCCCGTGGTGCAGTGCCAGTGTCTCCCAGGATACGAAGCCACAGAAAACTCCTGCCAAGGTAAGCCTTGCCAGAAATCTGCCTTCAACTGTGTTTGTTGTAACAAATTTGTCTCGGCGGTGGGAAATGAGTGCGCAGGAATGCTAATTATATCAGGTTTGTTTGGAAATAAGTGCCAAGAGAAGGCAGCAAATAAAGGTTTCCTCATATTACACAGAAGAATCAACTTGTGAGTAAATTTGAACTGTTTCCCTCTGATGCCTCATCATATTTGTACCTGTTACCCAACAGCCCTTTGTTTCCAGCCCTGGTCTCTCTGGTTTTAAGAATGAGGCAGGGCTCAGACACGGTTTTACAACTTCCTGTGAAAATGCAACTCTATATGACCGTTGAAATTTTTGTCCTTTAACGTCATGAAAGTATTTAATGTGAACTTAAAGCCTTAGAATGAGATGTTGGAAAATTGCTGTGTAGCTAAAGTTACATTTCTTGAAAACTCAAACAAAAATTCTATTATGAAAAATACAAATCCAAGAAGGTTTAAAACTGACATAAATGTAATTTCTTCTCTTCTTAGATATTCATACAAAATCCAATGTTGAATGTTTAGAAACATGTTTTTACAGGCGACACAATGCTGATGAAAAGTTTGACTTTATAAATATAATGTATTATTCCAATTAATTAAACATGACCTTTTTGCTGCTTCTGAAGTTGAAATTTCCAGTGTAAAAATCAGACGTTTCCCAACAATCCTAACCTCAAACTCCAGTATGTCTGCCTTGCAAATGACTCATTCTAGATCTTGTGAAACTCTTGAGCTGGCTTTCCATTATAATTACCTCCAAGCTGCAGTTATCCCTGTTGTTTCTACATGTTTGCTAACACACTTTTTCCTTCCACCCAACTTTCTAAATATATCCTTGCATGCACAACTCACTGAACAGCCAGCCTCTTAGGAATGACCATTTTTGACTGATTTAATTCTTTTTTCAGCAATATAATTTCCAAACTGAAGCTCATATGTTACTTATCTACACACAGATAGATATTGGATGATTAATATAGATATTTAAAGGATTTACTTGAGTTAATCTTGGGGATTACATCTAATGAAAACACAGAACTGTTTATTGGAATAAAATACTACATACAAAGGCTGCTGCTTTCCCTACTACTGAAGAGTTTTCTTATACACTTTTTTCTTCCACTCAACTTTCCAAAATCTTGAAAAAAAATATATATAGATGCACCAAAACTTTGCTACATTCAAGAAAAAAAATAAAATAAAATGGATGTCAAAATATAAATGTAAATAGAAGTAAGTTTCTTAAATAAGAAAAGGACAGAGCGCTGGCATTCATGCTCTATGTGCTATGTTTGCATGTACAGAAAAGTTGGTCTGTCCTTTGGTATTCTGGGGTGTGGTGTGTTGAACTATCTGGAGGAAACGTGGGAGGAGAAACGGTACGGAGTGAAGAGGAAGGAGGGAGGAAGGGCCGTCAGTGTGCTGCGGGGATTTCAGAGAGGAATTCTTTCTTCCTCACGTCACCGCAGTACCTTCAGCGCTGATTGACTGGAGGAAGGGCTGTGTGAATGTGTCGCAGTGACTACCTGAAAGCGGCGTGCGTCTTCTCCTCGCAGGAATTTGTTTTGGGCAGGTCGCTAAGGCAACCAGAACCACAGATTGCAGGGAAGAAGCTGACACACCTTTCAGGGGTTAGACTAAGTCAGGCTGCGGTTTTATGACTCCTCACAGTCCGAGCCACCTTGACTGGCTGTTTTCTTAACCTGTTCCTGTAAGACCACTCATGCAGAGTCAAGGGATCAGCTTTTATAGGTTCTAAACACAAAGGAAATAATCTTTTAAGTGGTTAATGAAGTGCTTTTTAAGTTGTTTAATGTGGAGACATACTGTTTTTTGTTTGCATTTTGACTCTTTTTTTCACTGATACAACCTCCTCCACAATTAATGTAAAATATTGTGCAACTAAATTTAAAATAAATTTTTCTAATAATGCCATTGGCTAACAATGAGATTTGGAGAATGTGTTTAACGTCCTTTACCGTCCTCATATTTTTCGGTGGCCGCAAAAAAAATAAACTTATAAAATTATTAACATTCTTAATCATTTTTTAAATCAATTACATTTTTAAAATAGACTTTTTATGAGTTTCTGTTTCGTAGGTACATCAATACGGTCTTCACTTTTCTTAGCAACTCTTAAAACATGGAGTAGACCAGAATACAGGTGATGTAGTTAATTAATTTTATATTTTTTTCACAGATTAAAAAATTGGGGCATAAAAATATGCTATCAAAACATGATTAAAATGCAAATAAAAAGCAAATTAATTAATATAAGTGATAAAGATCCAAAATAAAATAACTAAAAGATGTTAAGGAAAAGGACCTTTTAATACAGTATTATCTGTTTCTTTATGTAAAATAGTGCTTGATCTTTATAGACAAGAAATGTACCAGAAAAAAGGCATGTTTACTTACCTTCTACATTTTCATATAATTTTTTGAACCAGAAGTCATGGATTGAAAATAAAAAATTCCAAAACACTTTAAATAACTTAAAAAAGTGGATTTTAAATCAACAAATAATTAATTTACATTTATTTTACAGGAATCATTAATTGTGATTGCAGTAATTTCATTCGAAAGGTTGGATTTGTCAAAATAATATTCAAATTTTACATTTATTTTAATCTTTTTTGCTGTTACTCACCAGGGAAGTTGCAGTTGCATATTTTGTGTTGCTTTATATAGACTAAACAAACAATTGATTAGAAGGCCAATTAACTGATATTGAAAAGTTCAACCCAACATACCAGGAACTGATAAGCACTGCACTTCAAAGCACAAGTGTAGCAATCACATTGTAAAAAAAAAAAAAATCAAGATGGAACAGAGGAATGTTTTAATCTTTAAGGTTTCTCATAATGGCCAAACTGGGAGACGGAAACGGAAGTTGGCACAAAAAGGCAGGAAATTAGCTTTAAACAGGGAAATGTATGATTCAAAAGTTTAGATGATAACCTGATTAATAAGACAGAGGAAACATCTGTTCTTACACGACGGGGGGAAAAAAGGAAAGAAAAAGCTGTGATCTTCTGTCAGCCATCAAGAGAAAGTGATATCCTAACAGGCTCATGTCCTGGGTGTGGATTCCACTGGCGAGCCCAACTGTTGTGGGAAAAGGAAGCAGGAGCGACATGAGGAGGAATGCTGACTGACACAAATAAGCAGATTGTTCTTTAGTGGACAGTTGGTGCATGTGGGGAGGTTAGGTTTGAGGGCTGCTTAGTTAGGTGTGGGGTGTAATTTAGTCAAGAGGATTAGTAGAGCCATAGGACAGCTGTTAGCCAATGACATGCCCCACTCGGTCTCCTTTTACTCTTTCATCCGGTTGTTAACACACGCAACGAGCTCCCTAATCCACGCTCTCACTCATTATAACAATGGCTTGAGCAACAAAGAGCGAAAAAATTGTTTCGATTATTGGATGCAGCGGTGCGTAATTCATGTTCTTTTGAGCGTTTTAGCATAAGAGAGCGTGAGAGCATCAGAAGAATAAACGCAGAGATAATAATTTGGGAAACTTTCAGCCATCTCATGCAAATGCTTTGTATTGGAATTTGCATCAGATATGCAATGCAAACACATGGTTAGCATTTAGATAGGCGCTGCCTATTGCCAAAGTTTGCATTAACAATGTTTGGGGTTTTTATACACTGCACACATGCTGCCATTTATGAGCTTTATACGGAGCAATGTAACTTGTTTATGGCACCACTCTGTCCAATCTCACAGACAATGGATGAATAGGGCCGTAGTTCCTTTAGTACGTGACAGAGGTCCTGCTGTTCCAGCTCCAGATAAAATGGCCAGGCCCCCTTTTCTTATTCGAAATAACCTCGGCTACACCCCCCCTGTCGCCGAGTGACTCCCCAGAGAGCGCTTCTGTTGGTGCTCCAGACCTTAGCCCCCGCCGTCCCCCCTCTATTCATCTTCATCCCACACTCAACCTGCTCCTTCTCCTCTTGTGCACCAGCACTACTTGGGGTGCAAAGGTCCTTCTGCTTTGGTGGGGAAGCAACGCGCCCACGACTTTAATCCAACGTTCGCCCGACCTCTTCTCTCTCTCACCAGAGCAGGCGCCAGACTAAAGGCAGGTCCTCAGAAAGCAAAGTAAACGAGAGCTTTAAAACAAAACAAAAAAACCCCCCAGCTTTGTCGCTTCTTTAATCCACTGTAGTTAAGAGCTGACGCCTCTCTCACATTCACACGTTTAGAACAAGTTTTGCTTTGGACAGAGGAAACCAAAATTAAAAGTTTTAGCCAAGCATTCAATAGGGCTGGACAATAAATTAATAGCCAGTATCAATATATGTTTGATAGAATATTCAATAATTTCACTGAACTACGATCCAGAACTGCACAGCATTGGAGAATTCTACCTCTTTTGTTACCTAGCAACAACCTGTTGAGTTACTTGTGGTTACTTAGCAACAACCTGTTGAGTTACTTGTGGTTACTTAGCAACAACCTGTTGAGTAACTAGCACAGCAGCAGTTTAAGATTTTGCCACTTTGCCTCATAACTGCTTAAAAATAGAAAAATAATGGTGTGAAGTGAAAACTGTGTATAGAAGAGGAAGTTTGTTAGTATTTCAAATAATAAATAATATTTTTAACAAAAAAAACAAAATAATTGATTATTGATATCAGCCAATGTTAAATGTGATAAGTTTTCAGGCATGTCGTCCAGCCCTGGCATTCAGAAAGAAAACTAACATCATCTCTATAATGAAACATAGTGGTGGCAGCATCATGCTGTAGAGACCATTTTCCTTGACAGCTGGTTAGATATTTATGGATGGAACTAAATACAGGGGAAACCTGGAAGAAAATCTGTGAAAGAGTTGAGCCTGGGGTGGAGGCCCAACATCCAGCGGCCGCTGAGGCCTTACCCCAGTCAGAAAATATGCGCATCTGCTTCCACAAAGGAAGGAAGAAAGGCCGGAAACAACAGCCTCTGACTGAATTGCGGCTCACTTTCTGATTTCTGTCCTGCATGGATGTTCATTAACCTCTCATGCCCTGGAAAGCTCTTTATCTTTGCAATGAAAAGTCCATTTAAACCTCTCCAGCAGTTTCCAAGCTGCCATTTCCTTTGGCAAAAACAAAAAATATTATCCACCAGAAATCTGAGCCGCATAGTTCACAGGGGAGAGGAGAGATCCGATCACCTGATGGATTTACTGCCCCGCTGCCATCCGGTAGCGGGGCATGATCTCAGGCACTGTGACCTGAGATCATGCCTTCAGGCTGAAAAAAAAAAGGACGAGTGCAGGCAGATCATCAGGGAAATCCCGTCTCATTCTTCCTGATACAAAGACTATGTGATTATAGGTTAGTCACAACAAATGCTTCCTTTTGGTTGAAAAGGGGCCGGACTGACAGGGACAAGCTTCTTGTTTGCTTTTTGATCGCTCATTTCTTCCTCTGTTTGTCTCTTTCATTTGTCACACTGAAATGAACACACCCTTTTTCTCTCACACAGAATGCAAACCAGGCTACTTCAAGCCGTCTGCCTCCAACGAGTTTTGTCAAGTGTGTCCGGATAACACCAAGTCGTCTTCAGCCGGTGCGACCGAGTGTGTCTGTGAGGACGGCTTCTTCAGATCCCCATCTGATCCTCTGACAGCAGCTTGCTCCGGTAAGAAATCCCGCTCACTTCGAGCTCCACCTGGACTCACTGGGTCTGTTTTAGAGGACTTTTCTGACTGACTTACTTCCTGGTTCAGCTCCGCCCAGCGCCCCACGCGACCTCACTTCCACCACGCTGTCGGGAGATGGCCGCCTGCTGCTGTCCTGGAGCCCACCTCTGGAGACCGGAGGCCGCGGCGACCTGACCTACAGCGTGGCGTGTGAGATCTGTGACGAGTCCCAGTGCGTCGCCTGTGGCGAGAAGATCCACTTTGAGACCGGTCCGACAGAACTTAAGGAGCCCGGAGTTGTTGTTAGTGACCTGGATTCTCATCACAACTACACATTCACTGTGGAGGCTCACAGCGGGGTGTCGCAGTACGGCACAGAGAGGGCCACTGCAAGCATCACCACTACTCTGGATTATACAAGTGAGATTTATGGGCCTCATTTTCTCTAAATATTCATTGATCATTAGTGTAAGCTTACATTACCACCATGTAATTATTGTGATAAAAATTTATAAAAAGACCTCTAAATTAATTAATCTCTCAAGATTTCAGAAGTTTCCAACTGATTAGATACTAAATAATCATTTATATCTCTAACAATTCTTTTAAATGAATGTACCTAAAGGGGTTTGTGAAATTTATAATTTACTTATTTTAGTTTCGCTATTGTTGAGGGACTTTTAACAAATAATCCGTAACTTCCTAGAAAACACAGAGGCCATTTTTATCAAAATGGAAAAGATATGAGAACATAGTTTCTCACTTAAGATTTTTTTGTTTGTAATTTTCTGACTCTGGCCTTATGTTAGTAAGCTATTTTTTAATAATATAGCTCTTTTATATAACAAATAAATGAATCACAAATGCTTTACAATAAAATATAAAATACATAAATCGCACAAAATGTTCAGTACATGAAATGTTCTGTATTACCTTATTTGTGTCAGCTTAGGAAAAGATTCCTTGCAGGAATGTCACAAAATTAAAAAAATAGAAACACAGAGACAATCAAACAACAGAAGCAAGACGGAGTTTGTGAAATATTATTAAAAATATCAACATAAAACAAATCGACTAAATGTCAGACATCACATAACATCTAAAGTTTATCTGAATAATGTTGCATGAGTTCAATCTATATAAAAAATAAAATAAATCTAAAAAAAACAAACAAACAATAAAACAAAGTAACTACTAGGTGTTAAATTTAGATCTAAATAAAAGTCTGTTTTTGTGTCACGTCATATTTAAGGGATTAGACATGGATTACTTACAACAATGCCTGGATAAATGTACAAAACTACAATTGAAATATATCTGTTACATTTATTCAATAGGAATTGTCAATTGGGTCAATAATTGTGAACCACTAGTGAATTTCTCAATATTTATATATTTTTCTTTATATATTTTTTTATTGTTATATATCATATAAAGAAAAAAATATTTTTTTTCCCTTACATATAGAAAAACATATAATTTGCTATTTATTAATACAATTAATTTACTTAAAGAATAAATGTAATCAAATCAAAGGGTGATTTTTCCTCTGAATATGTCAGTGTGCTGCTGCATTAGAAGTTGAACGTCTTTTAAGCTTTTTTTACACATCCGTGTGGCTCTGAGTGATTTAACTAAAGTCTTGTAGCATTCAGATAAGAGTCACTTATTGAGTTACCTTGAGCTAGGTTTCCAACCAGCTTAAGAGAGGAAAAAATTGTTTTTGTACAACGTTTCAATTAAAGGCTTCTACAAAAGATGGACTTACTACACAGGGAGGAATTTGGTCTGACCCGCTGAATCCCAAAGGCTTTCATTTCCAAACACTATGATTAGTCACTAACCATTATTTTGCGCTCTGTCTCTCGTCGACCGTTAGATCCCCCCAAGGTGACGTCGATCCATCTGGATGACCGTGGTCCCACCAGTCTGTCTCTGTCCTGGACTCTGTCTCGCAGACCTCCAGCCCACATCAGTCACCACTATGAGCTTATGTACCGCAAAAAAGTAAGATGGAGAGCTTTTCTTTTCCCATGTAAATGTATAAAGCGCTGTTATAGCTGGCTTTTAATATAGATTAGCATTAGAATAAATCTTTCTAACACAATTTTAAATTCTCCTTGCAGGATACTGAGGGAGAGAGCGATGTGACCACCTACACAGTCCTAATTCTGGACAAAAACTCTGTCCAGATTAATGACCTCAGCCCAGATACGACCTACGTGTTCAGAGTTTTGGTCAAACTGAGTCCTGAAGCTATGCCTGGCAGCTACAGCAAGGACCAAGCATTTCATACGTCAGCCTTAGGTACAAACATCCATAAAAGCTGCCAAACCCAACGCATGTCAGAATAATATGTCCTGTAAATGTGTGTGTTTTTCAACATGACAATGATCTTGTGTGATTTGTGCAGCTGAATCTCAGACACAAAACAAGCCCACGTTGGTGATGGGAGCTGTGGTCGGAGTGGCTGTCATCCTGCTTATAGTCGTGGCCGTCCTGCTGTTGCGAAGAAGGTACGTTTCAACATACTCTAAATCCACATTGACATGTGTGTGTCATTGAGATAAATATTGTGTACCATTTACAAACCTGTCAGCTCTATTATTATCAGCCTCAAAACAAAGGAGGGGTTGTAGTAATAGTTAGGGCCGTTGTGGAATAAATCCTTTGTCTGATTCAGCCGAGGCTGACCTGCAATTATTAAAAGCTGGCATCTATTCTGCTTAGTCCCACAGTGATTGGTCTTGTTTTTCCTCTCAGGAGACTGAGCTCCCGGGGCAGAGGAGGCCCTGAAGATCCCTACTTCTCTACAGGTTAGCAAACCAGGAAAGCAGTGTTTTGTCGAACGATAATGAAATGTTTCTTTTGAACTTATTTGTGCTTATTTTGTTTTCTTCTTCAGATCAGCTTAAGCCTCTGAAGGCGTACGTCGACCCTCATACGTACGAGGACCCTAACATTGCCATCCAAAAATTTGTCAAAGAAATCGACCCAAATATTATCAGGAAGGAAAAAGTCATCGGTGTCGGTAAATATTCATAAGTTTAATTTGAGACGCAGTGATTGGAGATTTAGTGGCTGATTTTCGATCGCCAAAATTTTATCGATTTTAGTCATTTAGAATTTCAAAATGCTTTATTTCTATTTCATTTTGATAATAAAATCAAAGAGTTACAAAGTTGTCTCTTTTTGGGTCTTTCAGCACTGGTCACCAGACAGTTTCAAGTTTAATGACATTTCTTTGAACCATTTTGTTTCCTTTCATCTTCTGTGCTCATCAGGTGAGTTTGGCGAAGTGTTTCGGGGCATGATGAAGGTTCCCAGGAAAGGAGAAGTGGCTGTAGCCATCAAGACGCTGAAGCCCGGCTACTCAGAGAAACAGAGGCAGGACTTCCTTAGCGAGGCTAGCATCATGGGCCAGTTCTCACACCCAAACATCATCCGGCTCGAAGGCGTCGTCACCAAATGTAAGTATGAAGCTCAAATCAGACCTTCTGTTTAACTGGATGAATATGTAAAGTTTAATTTGAATTATAATGATATTTTTGAATTTCTTTTCAGTCAAGCATGCCATGATAGTAACAGAATACATGGAGAATGGAGCTCTTGATACATATCTGAAGGTAGGTGTCTAAATTTCCTTAAATTGAGAACATTAATTTGTCATTTCTATAGTATTTTTAGAACACTAAATGCTTATATAAAGAACATAAACAACAAATATGTTTTTTTAAATTTAATTTAGGAACACGATACAGAGATTCCTCCATACCAGCTTTTGGGAATGCTGCGAGGAATAGCTGGTGGTATGAAATACCTTTCTGACATGAACTACGTCCACCGGGACTTGGCGGCGAGAAACGTCCTGGTCAACAGCAGCCTGGAGTGCAAAGTGTCTGACTTCGGTCTTTCTCGTGTCTTGGAGGACGATGCCGAGGGCACCTACACGACCAGAGTGAGTCCAGATTTTTATTTCACCGTCTTTAAAGCTGCAGTATGAAACTTTTATAATAAATGTGTTTTTTAGATAATCTGAAAAAATAAAGCGGCAGCTAGTACTCTGAGTACTAGATGCAGAAATACACCACTGGTTCAGAAACAACCAATCAGAGTCAGGAGGAGGGTCTTAGTGTTGTCAATCACTCTCGTGCTCACTCCATCCCGCTTACACTTGGCTGGTTCACCACAACATAGCCATGAATGCTAATGCTAGTTAGCACGGCCACCGGTGATGGCAGAAAAATAGTTTTCCTGTAAAGTTTAGTTGTTTCTCTGCCATTAGCGCATTTAATATTACGTGATGCTAAATGTGTGAGCATAATTGACAACGTTAAGACACTCCTCCTAGCTCTGATTGGTTATTTTTGACTGGGGGTGGCATTAGTGGCCTGGTTTTTTCACAGATTATCTGTCTCATGTCATACTGTCACAACATGGTGACAGTTTAACAAATATGTAAAAACATATTTTTGTAAAAGTGACATACTGCAGCTTTAAAACAGAATTAGAAACTCCAACTCTTGCTGGGTTTAGTTTCTATCCACTGCACATTTATTAATTGTGTTTCCACTCATAAGCGTTTGGTCCCTCACCGCCTCATATTTCCTCTCCTGTCACAAGTTAAGCTTGGTTTGTTGATGTTTCTCTTGTGTCAGGGAGGTAAAATCCCAATCCGCTGGACCGCTCCAGAGGCCATTGAATACAGGAAGTTCACCTCGGCCAGCGACGTGTGGAGCTTCGGGATAGTCATGTGGGAAGTCATGGCATTCGGAGAACGGCCCTACTGGGACATGAGCAACCATGAGGTATGTTTCATCTGTCACGACCCTTATGGCTGTGATGACTGATTGTTTTGGCCTGTGTTTGGAATGCGGTGATTGAAAGCAACCTTACAGCCAAGCATGTGGTTTCTCACCATTTTCATCAAATCTTAGTGTAGGTGCGCAGCAGTTTGTTGGACTGCTGCCTGTTCATACTGACTGTAGGTCATAAATCTACCTTAAATTCAAGAGCTGCCTTAACTCGGCCCCCCTCTCCTCCTCAGGTCATGAAGGCTATCAACGAGGCTTTCAGGCTTCCTGCTCCCATGGACTGCCCGTCTGCTATCTACCAGCTCATGCTTCAGTGCTGGCAGCACGACCGCTCCAAGAGACCTCGCTTCTCAGACATCGTCAACATTTTGGACAAACTTCTGCAGAGTCCAGAATCTTTGAAAACCATTGCTGACTTTGACCCACGGTAAGGACAAAATGTTTGTTTTATTTATTAGAGAAAGACACATGAGGTAACTGATATATTGTTTATGATGTAGAGGACATGTGCTTATGCTAACATTTCATCTTTTTCATTTTTTTAATTGTTTTTACTGCAAACATATATAATGTTAATAGCTCCTAATTTTACCTAACTTTTATATTCAAAATTGTTTTACATATTAAGACTAATGATTATTTTTAGGTGATTATTCTGATTATTCTGATAAAAAAGAGCACTTTCTGCAGATTTTTCATTTTACCTCATGCTTTTTCACACAATATTAGAAATACATTAATAGATGCAAATAAACAAGTAATTAAATTCATTTTTTAATAACATAGAATAATATAGGATTCTCTTAGCGAATTTGAACTGGATGAAGTGAAAATTATGCCACTTGAGGAGTTTTGGGTGAAACATATTTATAGACAAAGAAGTTTTTATCTGAAATTCAAAATGAATATGTGTTTTGTGCAGTTTTGACTTAATTGCTGCTGTGAATATTTTTTTAAGCAAATTAATTAATAGTTAGCCATTAATTGATTACTAAATTAGTTGATCATTTAAGTAAATATATTTACTTAACCACATCCTTTTTTTTGTTTATTTTAAATAATAATAGTTATTATAAATATTATTATAAAGTTTGTGAGAAGGTTTACAGAGAGAGAGAGAGATTAATAGATGATGGTGTATTTTCATCATTACTTGCACAGAAATGTGCCCCATGTGCTTATGAACACTGATTTCGTGTGGTTCCCTGCAGCGTGTCCATCCGCCTGCCCAGCACCAGCGGCTGTGACAACACCATGTTCAGATCGGTGCCCGAGTGGCTCGAGTCCATCAAGATGAGCCAGTACAATGAAAGCTTTGCTCGAGCGGGGATAACCACCATGGACCAGGTGCTCGCCTTGAGGCCTGAGTAAGTTCTGTGCTAATTCATCTCTCAGCATGCCGCATTTTTATCGGCACACTGAGGAATTATAAATACTTTATATGCTAATTTAATTTCCATCATAAACTGCCACAACTATGTGTGGACAGTTTAAACAATTCATGCATGGCTTTAACTTTTAAAGTTAAATATTCAAGGAAATGTACACACCATACTTGTTTGTGCAAATTAAACTTTCTGGTGCTCTGAGCTGTAATTACTCCACAGGAGCACATTTAGCTATGGAATGTGACTTTTATATCTACATACGTTACAGATTCTCACTTGTGTTCAGCCTTCTGACAGCGGCATGTTGATTTGCTTCTTTTCAGAGACATTAGGAACATTGGCGTTCGGTTGCCCGGCCACATGAAGAGGATAGCATACAGCATCCTGGGCCTGAAAGACGAGACCAGCTCCCTCAGCGTGTTTGCAGTGTGATCTAAGCATTCCTTCAAATCAAAGTGCACTGACCGGCCATGCCATTTCACTCAGACCAGGAGGGGACTGAAGAGGGGGAGTGAAACCGAACCACGCTGCAAGGATTTTTTCCCCCGTCTTTATGTGGCCCAACATTGGATGATTAAAGAGGAGCCACCAAACCACTCAGAAAGGACTGAGAACTGAGCACATTTGTGTACCATATCATAGCAGAGGAGAATAATTTATATAAAAAAGTCTCATATGTTGAACATATATGATTTCTATGATGTAGATTACAAAAATGTATGAAAACATGCGTAATGTGAGAGTGCTTGCACTCGTAGTAACTGACTGAAATATACCAAGCACTCACCTTTTTCTGTCCTGGATCCGTCAGCCTTTTTTCTTTTACTTTCTATAATTTGTGACTTGTTTATAAATTTGTAAATCTCATTTCACTCAGGGCAAAGATCACAGATTCTAATGTTTTGCTGTTCATGTCTTCATCGGATATTTTCATTTGTTTGTTTACATCATGTCTTAATACAACTGTTCACTTTTTATTTAATATTTATTGTATTTTATATTTATGTCATTTGTCATACAAAATAACAGATCTGGTGCATGTGAGCCCAGCTGTTTTGGAATAAAATTTTTGTCGCCAATACTGGCTGGATCCATTTTTCTTTCTTTTCATTATGTGTCTGTGTGAACTTAGCTCCCCTTTACTTTGACGACCCTAAATAAAATACATTGGCTTCAGAAGTCAGACAATTAGCAAACAGAGTTCACATGGGTAAGTTAGTCTCTTCATAAACACAGCAGTTCTGTGAAAACTCAGATGGTTGAAAGGAGAAAAACTGTAACACGACATTTGACTGTAAACAACCCCCCACTGTAGAACAGTGGTGGCAGCATCATCCTGCTTGGAGGCATTTTTTTTTAGCAGGAAGAGGGAAGCTGGTCAGACTTGATGTGACAATAGGTGCATCTTAATACATGGTTAAACCTGAAAGGAAACCAGTTAAACAACTGAAGTGAATACTGATAAAATATACTTTAACTGTAAAATAAAATGTAAAAATGTTTAAGGGATCGGGTAAGTACTTTAGCAAGCCACTGTGTATGCTTCATGCATGTCTGTTATATGTGTTACATATGAATAAAACATCTTCGACAGCTGTGAATAAGACCTTTAAAGGTCAGCTTAGAGTTTGTTTTACTTTCTAATTAGCTGTTCTGCCTCACAGAGCTCGTCCTTTGCTGCCTGTCAGGAAGTTTGACTTTGCAAGGCGGAGCAGAATCTCACACCATTTGTGCTCCATTTCACATCTGTTGCTCAGCCAAGTTAAAATGGCCAGGCTCGGCTTAATGCTCACTGGAGATGACGTTGCTGATGCACAGCTAACATGAGACACTCGTTCCTATGCATTCCTGTGTGAATTTAATCTTAACTTTATGTCTGTTTTGACTTTTTTTTTTTAAATATAATGTTTGTAACAGTTTATAATTCTAGCATAAAGTCCTTTACCGAAACATCTCCACACCTTTTTTCACACTCATACACAAAGAATGACATACTGCCAGGCTAGGGTGCGGCTAAAAATGCTAAACCCTCCAAGCAGGAGTCCAACAACAGTTCTGACACATTAAATGTCCAATATCTGTGTCATATTCCACTGTGTCTCCATCAGCGGAGATCGAGCATCCACACCCATTCCACAGGCACCCACAGTCTATTATGGGAGCCTCATATGTGCTGACAACTGTAACAAAAGGGAGGTAAATTACAAGCCTGAAGACAGAAACAAACAGGCTTCTGAAGATTCATGACCTGTATAAAAAAGTATTTTCCACGTTCAAAGATTCTAATATGTCCACATCCTACAGGAAATGTGTCTAATTAGCAACATTTTCCAGTTCGCCCTGTGATGTGTGTTAGTTTATCTTAGAGGATATAATTTCACATAGTCAGACAGCGTTACAAAGTATTTCTTAAACCTTTGTTAATATAAGACTAATCTAAAAGATTAGTTGCTTATTGTTTTAAGACAAAGGACTTCTGCAAAATGATTTCAGTCAGCTTTCTGCTGAAGAAATAGTAACAGAACAACATCCTGCAGGTTTTTCCCTTTCCCCGAAAAATGCTCTACGTTTTCTACCTTCCAATTATTTTCCTGAAACGACAAGCTAAAACAGGTTTTCTTGCTCTTCTTTAATCACTTATCCTGGCATTCAAGTTTTTTTTTGTTTGTTTAGAAAGCAAGTAAATATGTGTCCTGAATTCATTTAACAAACCAAACCAACTTTATTTATAAAGCACTTCATGAGGACCAAGGTGCTGTAACACAGTCACAGAAAAACAGCACAATACAGTATAGACAAGAGAAAAAAAAACACAAATTACATATGAATTCACAGACAGAAACAAGGCAAAGCGAAAAACATCTCAGATTGTGTCAAAAACCAAGGAGAATAGATAAGTCTTTAGCAGGGACTTAAAAGCAGCAGGTGAGGAAGCCTGTCTTATGTCCAAAGGAAGGTTATTCCATAGCTTAGGAGCTGCCACAGAAAAAACACGATCCCCCCTGAGCTTGCACTTAGTCTTTGGCACCTTCAGGAGCAACTGATCAGCAGACCTGAGGGAACGACATTCATGACAAAATATTTTTTTTTGCGTGTGAGAGACAGGTGTAACACAAAAATCAAAGGATTCCTCAAAGGATAATTATTGAGCTGCTCTGTAATATTTCTCCAGCACTAATATAAAAATGTCCAAACCTTTCAGGAAATGTTGTTTTCTAGCGACCCCACGTGGTGAATCGTGAAATGCATTTGTGTAACATTCAAAGGAGAGCGAAAATAGGAATCTTAAAATCCCAAAGTCCCCAGACTAGAGAATGTTATGGTAATTTTTTAATATATGACATTCCGTTCCTTAATAGCATTGGTTTAAAACTAACCAACCTGAATTCAGCTTTGCTGTTAGTGTAGCAGCACATAAACTCTTTGAAACTGACGAAAATCTATAATCTCATAACTTGTTGATGAAAAGAAAGAAATGTGGTATGATCTGAACTCACATTTATCATAATTTCTCATAACATATATGTTTTCAACAATATGTTTCTTCCGAAATGCTGCTATTAAAAGTGGTATTATTACGTCCGACAGACAACGAAGGCAACATTTAAACGGAAGTGACATAAACGGTTGTCAAGGGACGGTTTTTAGTTTACGGAACTTCTAGCATTTTTGCTAAAATATATTTTTTTCCTTACTACCTTTCACTTTTATTGTACTTTTGATTTTGGGGCATGTTTGTGTGAAGAATTGTTATTTTAATGCTGGATTCTATCAACTAAGCAAAACTTGGTATTTGTGTTTGGAACGAAACCGGAGAGTTTCTGATGCTAGCTGCATCAGTTGCATATATGATGGCAAGAATTCCTCCTGGAGAATTTATTGTCCTTGACTGGCATCGATGTAAAGATAGCAAAGAATACTTCAACAAAATTATACATAAGAAGAATCGGAAGAAATTTGGTAATTATTAACACATTAAGTTGAGGTTTAATTTAGTTATTTCCAGTATCAACTCTTCTCGGTACTAAAAGTCAACTAAAACATTTATATCCATTGATGGAAAAACTGCTTAAATAGCCTGTACAAATAGCCTTCTTCTATGACACCTAGACTCAAATGCATTTACACTTTTTGAAACAAATATCAAATGTAAAGACAATTCTTATTTTTGAGATCTCAACACCACTTACTGACAAACATTCTCTTTAAAAACATCCAGCAAGGTAAACATATGTTTTTTCTTCTTAAACCAGGTCTGTTGGAGTCTCCTGTGATGCCCCCACATGCAGCCGTGGATACACTTGATTATAAGATTTTCATCTCTGGTAAGAGTGGAGTTGGGAAAACAGCTCTCGCTGCGCGCCTTGCTGGTCTAAATATTCCTAGTGTGCACCATGAAACTACAGGTAGGTTTGATTTGCAGCACTGATTTTTTATTTTTTACAACTCTCTAAGAACACTTAGAGAGTTTTCTGCTTTTAAACTTTCCTGTCATGTTTTTGATGCTGTTCAAGGGATTCAGACGACAGTGGTGTACTGGCCTGTGAAGCTGAGGGAAAATGGCAGAGTGCTTTTCTTCCGTCTGCAGTTGTGGGACTGTGGAGAGAATGCCTTACGCAGATTTGACCATTTACTTCCAGTATGTATCAAATATGAAGCTATATACAGTTGAGAAGAATTTACGGGCATAAACAGAAAGAAAAAAACACTTAATGGAGTCTTTGAGACCTTTAACATTAGATTTTTTTCTCTTTCTTTTCCTCCAGTCCTGTAAGGAACAGGTGGACGCTGTCCTCTTCCTTTTCTCCTTCACCGACAGAACATCCTTCCAAGATTTGTCAAATCAAATTACTAAATGGGCCGAGTCGACTGACTGTCTTGTCAAAGTGGTGGTTGGTACAAAGTATCCTTATGAAGAAATAATTTTTCACAGCAGTTATTACTATGCAGACAAATGTACAGCTGTAAACAGTAGTGTACTAAGAAAAACCTGTCATAATTTAATCACTTTTAATACAGAAAAGCATATGGTGTTCAAAATGTGATTACTATTATAAAACTTTGCATAATATTTGCTTATTCTGTTAATCTTTATGAACAATGCAGAATAAGCACAAAGCAAAATTAGCTATTTTTAAGTCCTTGTTTTGCAGCACATTTTTATAATTCTGCTTATTACAGAGTACACTGGGAATATGATGACCTGAGTTTAGTTTTGGTTTGCAACTCGTCTCAGAGTTGGCTTGCTAACTAAAAAGAAGATTGACAGATAGTGCTCGTGTACTTTTCACACTGTTTACTTTTTTGGTAACTCACTTGTTTCAATGTCAGCAATTTTATATAACTGTATGTCCACTGACCAACTTGACAATCAAAAAGACGCTCTACTAGCAGGTAGACGCCAAAAGAGGCATGCTTTCCCTTAACGCTCGCTTCAGGTTTGACCTCTTCATGCACTGCGACGTAGCAGAGAGGGATGTCAGGAAGTTCCAGGAGACATGGAGGTTACCGGTGTTCCACTCAGGTGGGGAGGTCAGCGATGGGCTGGGTGACGTAGCCCCCATACTCAACTGCCTCGCTGAGAACCTGTGGCATCAGGACTGTGTTAGAGCTGGAGCAGCTGGTCGGCAACAGCAGCACGAGACAGGGACTCTACCTTAGAAATCCCTGATCAAAGTCATTTTGGTATATACTGCTTGCTTAAAAGGCAAATTAATTTGCCTTTTAATTAATTGTGTAGAACATATCTAAAGTTACAGGACTTAGGTAGTTTGAAACTTCTGTATTACAGCATCAGGAGAACCAGAACAGAAATGCTGGCTTGTGTGAACCAGCATTTCTGGTTCACACAAGCTGATATGATCAGTTTCAGTGAACGGATGTTCAGATGAACTGTTTGAGTCACATAAACCGGAGGTTCTTCAGATTTAAAACCGGTTTTATCACAAGATTTTACCAAGTTATTAACACATTCAGAATCACCCAGCTCATTAAATTTTTTATTTATAAAATACATTAAAGTTAAACCCCAATGAAATGGTGACACCTTTATACTCCCAACATTATGTTGAACATTTCCCCAAGAGTGCCATGAGCCAATAATTAAAATGTGCACTTTTGTGAAAGAACCAAGTCCAAAGAATTAAAAAAAATCCAAAATAACCAACAAGATGCATCCCACCCCCCCATTTAAAAATGATCCAAATCCAGCCATCACTTGTTAGAAATTGCTTTTATCCATACTTCTTTCTCAAAGCTGCAATTAGAAAAAAATAAAGCTTTTATTCATCAGTTTCAACTAAAAAAAACAAAACAAAAAAAACTTTGCCTAATTTTACCTTTTACTTGCAATCAATATAATGGCAGTTGGCGGTCCTATCTGACTCTGAGACAGATTTAATAGGAAAGTATCCACAGGAAGTCCCAGAACTTTATTCGCCAACACAGTCACATGTTCAGGGAAGACAGCATAATCCAGCACAGCGAAGCGTTCGTACCTGGAAGTGGGAGTACAAAGGTTGGACTTAATCAGTTAAAGAACACTGCAGAATTCACTTCCTGAACACAAACACCTCATCCTTTTTTAAAAAAAAGTTAAGTGTTGTACTTTTTTGAGGAGATGATCAAGAGGTCATTGAAGAGGTGGAGATAGATCCTAACTATCGATAGTTTTGACCCATAGGTCACCACGGTGTCCAGGGGTCCGTGGAGGACCAGAAAGCGTGTGCTTTTCACCAGAGGAACCAACTGGCATGGATAGGGATTAATTCAGAAATTAGTGTCATAAATGGGCATCCATTACAAATTCTGAAGCGAAATGATGAAACAAACACCTTAATGTCATCAAAGTCCATCAGCGTTTCCAGGCGGATCAGTTCCTCCAAGCGTTTCATCTTTTCCACCTTCTGGTCACACTCCAACACAATCTTTCTCAATGTAAGGAAGGACATGCAATATGTTAAAGTTAGAGAATGGAAATATTTCTAAAGGCCACGTTTAACACTAAATCTTATTTTTCATTGAATCTAGGAGGAAATCAAATAATGCCCAGTTTTTGGCTTGTTCTTAAGTGGGCATTAGGAAGCTGCAGCCAATGTACTATGCAGTTACTATGTTTACAGAACATTTTATTGTGGAATAAAATCTAAAAACTGCTTTACATTAACTTTTGTATCAACTCTGGTTTCAAAGGGACAGGTAAAAAGTAATTTCTGCAACTTGACGGAGTAAACAGCGGTACCTCATGGATGCCTTTTATGGCCTTTGAGAGATTTGAAGCTGCTTCAGAGTCTGGCTCGGTCAATTTTAAGATGCTCTGAAATCAAAATTGAAAATTAAAGCAGTGTGCAAAGTCAGGCATTCATAATCAACCCATGTTAAGTTTTACCTCCAGTAGAAGTTTCATACGCGTTATTCTCTGAAATGGGAGAATCAGGAATGATTTCAGTCCTTGTTTTTGACAGACCGGGTCTCTTTCAAGCTTCTTCAGAGCATACACAAAGTTTTTGTTTTGCTGCCTAAACAAGGAAAGATTAGCTTAGTTATGTGCAATGAAGTCCAATGTTCATAGTACATAAAATCAGTCAATATTTTTTGACATTTCAATTTTAGGCAATAGATGTTTGGCATCAAATCACTGGAAAAACTTTAAACATTCAACAGATTATCTCAAGAGACCCAGTTTAGGTGCATCGCAAATTAGAATCCACTGGTAACAAAACCCCAAAATTCAATTTGATAAATTAAGTTTACAGTTTTGTTATGAGAATCATGGAGAACATTGACTTAGTTGTCCAGCCACAAGATGTGA
Organism: Brachyrhaphis roseni; assembly: GCA_903066815.1. NCBI lineage: Eukaryota > Metazoa > Chordata > Actinopteri > Cyprinodontiformes > Poeciliidae > Brachyrhaphis > Brachyrhaphis roseni. The sequence continues at coordinate 31,685 of CAEFZY010018425.1, read as the reverse complement.
TTGCTGAAGCTGCTGTAGCCACGCGTTATTGGAAAGGTCAAATAGGAAGACACACAAACCGATCCACTCAAGATTTAACAAAGAATGGATTGCAGCTTAAGATTTATCCAGGATATTGGTAAAAACTGTGCCACACCTTTTGTCAAGTCAGACCTCAACCAGAGATATCCTACCTGGGGTAACAAGAAAATACTAAACTGCCCCTCGGTGGTCCAAAATTTCTGTATTAAACATTTTTATTTGGCTCATGCAATATCTAAAGTTAACTGAAAGATTATTTTTTTTAAGGCTTCATTTGCTGTAAGCCATATTTCAATTTAATACTTGAGGTTTCACTACTATAAACTTGTTTTACTTTGATTTGAATTACAGAAATCTCCAGTGCAATGATATTCCAATCAAGATGCATCTAAAGATACACTGTTGCTTTTAATTGCAAGTAGAAACTTACAGTCTGACCCATTATCAATTTTCCCCATTCCCAGTAGACTATAAAGTACTGTCCATACCCATTTAGGCCAGTATCATTAATATTGGAATATGCTTACATCAGCTGGTTGACAAGCGACTCCTGGTACGTCATATTGATCACATATGGGACATAGTGTCGCTTAAAGTTTCCACAGTGTTGCAACACAATGTCACCAACTTGAAATATTGTCAGGCCCTCTCCCAGTCGAGCTTCCAGATCCAGAAGGAATCTTTAAAAGACACCAGTTCAAAATGGAAACAGTCATTTATACTGGAATAAAAAACAAAAACAAAAACATCCTGTCGCATCAGAGGAACTCACTTTGTATTTGCTTCCATCACATGTCGGATGTTGCAAAACAAAGTATGGTGCTCCATTGTGGACATCGTCTCCTTCAGCACCTTCGATGCGTAGAAATGGTTGACAAGAACGCCGAGACTCTTCAGGTAAGACACTTCAGAGCCAATCAGCTCAAACATGGACTTATAAAGCAATGAAAAGAAATCAAATATCAAATCTACTGAGATCATTTTGTTCAACATTTTTAGCCACGTACCTCCTGAAGGCCAATCTCTTTGGGTGTCAAGATGTTGGGCAGACCAGAAGCTTTCACCTCTTCCAAGTCTTGCCAGAGTGTGCAAGAAGTCAACCTAATACTGGGTGGTTGAGTTGGGGATGGATCCTCAAACTCCAAACGCTTTCCGATGCTTAAGGCAGAAGTTTGTCCATTAGAACAAGACTCTGTTGCGATTGAATCAGCAGACTGATGAGGGGATACTACTCCAAAGTGGCTGTGGCGTCTCAAAGCAGACCGCCGACCGTGAAAAAAAGCTGGAGATGTAGGCGAAGTCGAGTCAGGGGTCAGAAAAGGAGACTCGCCCTCTAAATGGTTGCTAGCCCTCAAAGATGAAAACAGACTATAAACGGACTCAGATTTGCCCTGGTCTGACAAAAGCCCATCTTTGAGTTTCTGAATCCCCTCTCCGATAGCCTGCAGGGAGTAGTCCTGATACAAAGGGACTGAAAAGAAAAAAAAGAATCAAAGGTGTTCAATCATTTTTTAAGTAAAAACAAGAGATAAAGAATATTTGAACTCACAAATACTGATGTACTTTGACTGGAATGTCACACTCTGCAATTCCTCATCTGAACTTGCTTCCCTGGATTTATAAGAAGAGGCGACATTAGTTAAACTACAACAATGTTAAAACAAAATACAGTTTTTACACCTCAATCACCCTTCTTCCAGATTCTCCTCTTCAGGTAAACATGAATCATCATTTTGAGGTTGAGGGCAAGAGTGTAGGTCTAATAAAGGACTCCGCAAATCCCACGCCTGCTCCTGTTTGGTGCGTTTCAGAGCTGAAGACAAATCTAGATGACTAAAAAAAGAATAAAAGTCGCAATCAAAACATCCTGTGTTATTCGAGTCCAGCTGTTTCACCTCACCTGTAATCCTCAGGAAGGTCTGTGTTGTCGCCACTTCCATGAAGGTTATTTTCCAGATTAGAAAAGCCAATATGACGTTCACTGCCTTGCTCCAAATCAGGCTCCAGATTGTCTGGAACGTCGTTTTTAAAGCCATACATGCCGTCTGCTCGGACATTAAAAGAAGCCATAAAGAATGAATCCGGGCCGAAAACTTCCCATACGTATAAGACTGTGTGAATAAGTTCCAACACTTTGCTTAGATTATAACTATGGACACAAACCACAGCAACAGAACCAGTCAGACTAAATAGACGTTCACCCAGTCTGGTCCAGTGTGAGCAGCAATCACAGGAGCAGAAACCGGTGTGACTTTTCCGCCTGCGTAATCTCAGACACGCCCAGCTGGACAGCAGCATTCCCTGACAGTCAGCCGGTGGATGACGAGGAGGCGAAGGAGAGGTGTTCCGTCTTTACCTGCTGCGAACTCTAAATACAGTCATGTACTCACATTTATTCAAGTTCACACAGTCCAATTCAATAAATATCATAGAACTTTACTTTTAACGCACCTTTCTTATTGCTTTACACACAACAAATTAAATACATAAAATGGTACTGCAAATGCTAATTTGTTTTCAAATACATAAAATGAAATAATGACAAAACGTGCAGTAAGGACTCATTAAATTGGAATCTTTGAAAAGAAAAATGCAAGGGTTATGATTAACTTATAGCTGAACTGTGGATAATATTCCACTTTCCTGAGAGACAAATGTAAAACAATATTTCAAATACCTCACTACTTGTTTAGCATATAATTAATGAAAAAATGAAAAATGACTTGAAACAGACAAAGCATACAAATACTAGTTTCATTTTATTCGCAATTTAAAATTTCTTACAAGATAAAAGTAAATAATGAAATCTGCCTGAATATTGTAGGTATGACTCAAATAAAGCATGAAACTCCTTGATATATGATGCACTGACAAGATGGTCAGACTCAAAATGAGAAAAAAAGGGATAATTTCAAGTATAAACACACTATGAGGATTTGACACCAAATAGAAAGTTTCAGAACAAGAGCTAAAAACAGGTTCTGTAATCTACATGTTGGAAAGCTTTCGGATTGCAGTCATACAAACAGTACAAGATACCTTCTGTAAGAGACATGCTGAACCAGAAATGCCATCTACTGTCGCCTTTAAATACAAATGGTATTTTAATGATGTTTACTGTGAATTTAAAGATTTCCAATCATTTTTGACTTTGAATATGAGCTGCTTATGTTCCCAATATGCAGTTCTGTCATCATTTGGGCTACAAACAAGAAAATCTGCAAAGGAGCACAGACTGTATTCATGATTAACAGTTAGATTTTTCAGAAAGAGAAACTTTGAACATTTAAGGGTTTAAGAATTAATTGTACTATTTGAATGTATTGACAAGTCAATGTTGGGAAACAAAACAAGGCAAAAAAATAAAAAATATCAATGATACCAAATTGCTTAAAAAAACAATTTGATTGATGGGCTACCCAAAACATCTGCATGCAAACACTCCTCACATATCTGTAATAGCCAAAAACAAATGACCAGTTGTCTTGTTTCCTCTTAGATTTTCTTTATGATAAACCAAGAGACAGGATTCACTGCAAAAACAACCTACCAAGTATTTTTGGTCTAATTTCTTATTACATCTGAAATAAGATAAAACTAACTTCTAAGCAACTTTTCAGCAATGTAGGAGCTTGTTTTCAGTAAATAGTTCCTTAATATTCATGAAAAAGTACTGGTTTCAGTGGCAGACTGAATTATAACAAGAGATTTTTCACTTCATAAGTAGGACTATGACTTGAGGAATTATTCACATAAAACAAACCCCTACATCTTGTTAAAAAGTTACTTAAGTAACTTAAGTAAGCTAAATCTGTCTTATTTCAAGCATATTTAAAGATATTTGTGTTACAAAGTAGACCAAAAATACTAGATAAGATTTTGTGTTTTTGTGTTCCCTGTGGCTTTTCTAAGCTCCCTTTCAAACAGGAGACTGAGACATCTGGATCTGCAACAAGGTATAAAGAAGACAGATGCTGAGTCGGGAGGCCGGGGACTCTTGTGTGACTGCTCATGAGTCTAGGTGGGCACAGTGATGCTGCGAGCCAGAAGAGCCAGCAGAGCGATCTCTACTACGCCGTGGGCTTGCTCGAGTGCCTCCACCGCCTCCCTGGCAGAAAATCCCGCTGCCTGGATCCTCTGGATGTGCTCGGCTGGGAACTGTTCCATAAAGGGACGTGGAGAGGGTGGGACGGGGGCCGGGGACGACGAAGGTGGAGAGGCCTGAGTGAGAAGAGGAGCAGACGAGGACGAGGTGCTTGAAACTTCCTGTGGCGGGCTAACAGCCTCTGATGCAGGGCTGAGGAAAGCTCGCTCCGTCTGAAGGGAATCCGGGGTGTTGGCGGCTTGTCCGTCTGCGACTCCTCGTCCGTGCTGCCCCTCCGGTGGTTCCCTGAACTCGGGGACCGCTGCAGAACCAGGGGAAACCTCCGGCTCAGGCTGAGAACTGTCGCTAACGCAGGTCTCTTCTCTATCCTCTGAGCTGTCGGGGCACCGTAGTGGTTCGAGCCCTTCCCCCATTTCTGCTGCGTCTTCATGCAGACGCTCAGCCTGACCTTGGAGGTCAGGGGCAGGACTCTCCGATGGTTCCTCGTCAGCAGCACAGTTAGCTTTGGCATCACTTGTTTCTGCAGCAGCTGCGTTGGCAGTAGAAGGAGCAGGCTGGGTGTTTTCTGGCGTTGGTGTGCTTGGCTCGGGGGAAGCTTTGTCCGAGTCCTGCCCATGCGGGTGGGACGGGGAGCAGGACATGCTGCGGTTCTGCGATTGCACCAGCAGCTCATGGAGCTCCTTCAGCGCCGCCGCCAGGGACGGGATGCTGTCGGAGCTGGAGCAGCGGTCTCCGTCAGGCTGCTCCCTCTCAGCGGAGTCGGTGGGACACGCCATTTCGACGGAGTCAGCCTCCGCGGTCTCTGCCGCTTCGCTTTCGCTCACCTCCTGGTCCATTGGCTGTTCGGGCAAACACTCCTCACGTGAAGAGCTCTCCACCTGGTCAGATTCAACACCGTCAGCTGGCGCCACCCCATTGGGGTTCTGCGACTCATTGGCGAATATATCCGATGTTGGACTGGGAGTGGGGGACAGCTCGGATTCGCTTTGGAGAGGCAGAGGGTGGAAATGGTTGCTATGAGGTGGAGAAGCATCGTTTTCTGGGGTCAAAGGTTGAGGAAGCTGTGGGGCCTGTTGCACGGCGGCCGGCGCAGACTGGGAGCGATCCAAGGTCGGGTTCTGTGATTGACAACTAGAAGGGCTTTGAGAGGAAGAGGAGGGTATGGCCATTCGGTCTAAGGGTCTTGGTAAAATAAATGGCGAGGGCTGCAGTGAGGTAGTTTGTCCATCTGCAGTGTCTGATATGGGAGAAAACAGAACTGGGAATCAGTCAGCTGGACGACGTTTCAACCACATTTATGAATGTTCAGCTCTCTCACACTAATAACTCATGAACAATGCCACTTTTGCTACTTTTAAATGTTGTAAACTCAGGTTTAATACACCAATAAGTAAACATAAAAAGGTACAACAACCACACAGCAGCAAAATAACAGCAAAATAAAAAACTAAATGATTCAACAGCAATGGACTTAGCTCTGGCAATGGTCTTGTGAGTTTGCAGTACCTGGTTGGTCGGGCCCTCTTCAGCTGTCTCCAAATGCGTCAGTGCTCTCCTGCTCAGGGGTTAGGGGCACACACCACACACATCATGCAAAGGGACGGAGAAAGTTAGCAGTCACACACAGAGCATGCAACCAAACCAAACTGTCGGCCTTTTCACACACGTCAGATGTGAAAAGTGTCATCTGAAAACAACCTGAGCCCAGGCCGGGTTCTTCACCGGGATGTTCACAAACCCATCAGTCAACCGCAGAAGCTCCTGAATGAAGTCACTTCGGCTGAACATTTAAAACCAATTATTAAAACTTTTAATCTTATTATATATTGTTTTACTCCGACTGAGAACAAGCTGAGCATAATTTACTGCAGTTACTTTTAAAATCTACCGCATTTATCAGATCATAAGAAATCGTATTTGATCCAATATTTTCAACCAAGGGACTTCATTCATTTACAGTTGACCATTATTTTAATGTAACAGCAGTGAAACACTTCTTATAATTGCTAACAAATGTTTCCACTGCTGTTTTTGATCATTTATCTTTTAAAATGAACTCCATGTATCTGAGATTGGAAGGGCTCTTTGCCATCACCCCAATCTTAAGCTCTCTACACAAACTCAAGCTTGAACTGTTTTTTTCCGACTCAAAAACATTAATATTAAGTCCAGTCAAAAGGAGAATGCTTGTAAACCTAAAAGATTAGAGTTTAAGTGTGTATTTTACCCAGTATTTATAATTCAGTCTCTGAATACAGAAAATTTACATCAAATTTAAATTAGTGCAGCCGGTTCTAGTTCCTGAAAAATCTGTGAAATTATCTCTTGTATAATCAGTCCACATGTTTTAAGTGCATCTTCAAAATGTCAAAATTTTATAATACTCATAATTAATTTAAGTATATGTAAGTGTAACCAGGATATTTTTTTTCCATTTTTGTTATTCACTTTTATTTATTTTTATCTAAAGATTTATTTTAAAATAAAATGCTCTTTTCCTTAATTTCTTTAGCACAAAAATAAACCAAACACTATTCAGTGTGTCAATGATCACGTGGTTTTAGGGTCACATGACCAGCTGCTCATCAGCCTAGGTAGGAGACGCTGCTGCAGGTAGGCTTCTAGCCGTTTGGTTAGCCTTTAGCAAATGTCCATAATGCTGTCTTTCACTCATATGCAATCGCGTATCTCAATCTTCAGATACGCGATTGTAATTCAAAACTTTCTATCGATCACACTGTTTGCCAAGTGGGAACTGGTGAGTGTTTGGGTTGTTTTGTTCGGGAGCTGATCTGAGTATGTTTTATCACCTGGATGAAGCATTTTAACTGAAAATATTTTGAATAGTAAAACACTATCCATTGTATGTTAAAATGCAATGACTGAGTACTCGCATGAGTTTGTTATATCACTACAGTGATAAGAAAAAGCATGTACATGTATGATTTTTATTTATTTATTTTGATAGACAAAACCCAGACTTTTGATAGACTCCCTCCAGCAGTCAAACCCAAAACATTTTCGGATTTAATTTGATTATTTACTCAATCATTCTAAAATTCATATAAGTAATATATGTTACATAAGCTTCACACCAGTGTTGTCTAAGTGAACTGGGGAAGACTTACTGGAGTTCATAACTCTCACATTCTATTCTTGAAGATAAGATGTTTTACTTATAAGATGATAGATATTATGTAATGTTTTGTAACATTTCTAACAATGCTGCATTCATTTTGTTCATGTCTGAAAACTTGCACTGTTTGACTTTTGCTGGATTGTTGTAGAGCTAGTATTAGTTTGAGTTATCAGTACAAATCTGGTACAATGTATTTATTTTACTGGTGTGCTGAAATTGACTTAATTTAATTCTGTGTATTTCTGACCTGCTGAATGACAGTAAAATGAATATTAAACATATTTTTCTCCAATTTCTGGATTCACAACTTCAAAGACACTTGCCCTCAAAAAAAGCTTAAGAAAGATGTGCACCTCTAGTTTGTTGGTCGGAAGAGAAAATAGACTGGTTATTCATGAAGCTTTTATGTTTTATACATGCAGAAGCCCTGTTCCTCACAGATCTCCAATTTTCCGAGTTGGAATCCTACGAATGGGGAAGCACTGCTTGATTTCTTGTTATTTATGAGCTTTGATATTCCCACTTCAGAGAGAACACAAAACCCAACGTAAGTCACCAATTACCAGAGAGTTTCTGTTAATGGAAAATCGTCTCCAGTTTGTTGTCGCTTTTGTATTCCTGCCCCCGGATGTTTATATTCGGTTTGCATTTTATTAATCTGATTCAGAAAAAATAACCTCCTACGTCTCGGCTTTAACTGCATGTTCTTTTCAGTTTATCTGAGTAGGCGGCCCCGAGTGGTTCTGTCGAGCTCCTCAGACATCCATCTGAACTGCAACCCGCAGCAGAAGCTCATACTAGACTTTCGTACCTTTGCATAATAAAAAGGTACTGTAAGCTCGCACTAATGCATCATTTTGGAGGGGATTTCCTCCAGATTTTGACTCTGTACAGAAAGGAAGACACCCACCATGAGCGGTACAGCTGACAGGTCCGTTACGCCAATGACGAGATGCAGAAGTTAAGGTTCACCTCATAATATCAGTTTCTCTGTAACCAGTAGCCTAGTTCTGATATTAAATCCTAATCTCATCTGATCTCATGTTTTTCTTGAAACACATTCAAACTGTTGAGGTGATGACATGAAGTGACTGGAAATTCAGATGAGTGCGTAAATGAGGTTGAGAGTAAGAAGCTTTAAGTGGCACATGCAAATGTAAATCTAACAGAGCTGAAAAAAAAAAAAAAAAGAAACCAGAGCGCTGACACAGCTTCTTACCACTCTCTTGTATAGATCTCTGAAGCGCCTCTGCCAGTTCTCTGTCAGCAATCTCCTCTGGACGCGCATCCTCACGTCCTTCTGGTCCGTACGCGAGCCGGGCGCACTCCGGCAGCTCCGCCTCAGACAGGAAGCGCGTTTCGGTGCCCGTGGTGCCGATAATGAGCAGGTTCTTCTTCAGGTCGATTGAACACTATGAGGAGAAACGGACAGAAAACGTCCCTAAATTATCGAGAGAAAAAAAATGCCTTTCTGCATGTGCACCTTGATAAATTACAATATCATCAATATAACTCATCTCAGTAAATTTTATTCTAGTGTAAAGTCATTGTTATCATCTAAATATACTTTTTGAATACAGCTAACCTGATGTCTCTTCAGCATGTCCAGGCCTAGCAGCATATCCATCGGCTGGTCCTCCAATATGGAGAAAGAACAAGGAAGGAAGTCTCCTTCTATTTGGACCTGAGCTAGAAGGAAGAAAAAGGGGAATAAAGACTTAAAGTTGTATCATGATTTTGTAAGGAAGGCATATGACTGTGTGTCACAGCAATTATAGCCCAACAAACACAAATATTGACCCTGAAAAACAATCCAATTTGCAATATGCTTATTTAGGACACCAGTCATGTAAAGAAGTGTTATTTGTAGCATTAAACTGCACACATTGACTCCATTTAATCATATTTTCAAAAATATTGTTATTTATAAATGTTTTCATTGAACAAACAGTGGAGAAAATAGTTGAAATAACAATCCGAACCATGTGGAGAATTTTGGGTGTTTTTAAACATCATGAATTGATATTTATCGTGACAACAATAAATAAAAACTCTTCATCACAATAAATTCTAAACAATATGATAAACCCAGTTTTCAGAAAAAATATTTTCTGCTGCTCCACAACCAGATAATATCAGGACATTTAGTATCCAAATAGTTACATTTAACCGATCTCTGCTTGTTTGGATTTTAAAAATTTGATTCTGCAAGCAGAAAAAAAAAGCCTCTAATCACATCACACTTATTAAATCACAACCAAAGGACTGTAAAATTAAAGAGAATAATGCCTGAGTGAATATAAAACCATTCTTGTTGTATTTTAATATACTACATTTTAACATGTTGAAGAGTTGTATTCATATGAAGGTATCTACCCAAATGAACTCTGCCGATGATCTTCTGAGTGCCAACTCCTTTGGCGATCCCCGCCCAGCGCCGGTCCACCAGTCGCATGATGTTGCAGCGCTCTGCACATGCCTGACTCATGATGGTCATCTGCGCCCCTTAACATGACAAACAAAAAATGGATAAAAGGAGGACAAAAATTGACAAAACAGGACTGAAAGGGGCAATTTCGGTATCAAACAAACGGTGTCGTTTTAATTCATGCTTGAATGTCAGTTTTAATAAGTCTAACTAAAGTCTTATACTGATGGCTGATGAGTTAATGTTACTTTTTACATGTATTCAAATATGACAGAACGACAAACAGAAAGGTAAATTCAAATATAAAATAAATCCTGATCAACTAAAAGTGACATTCCCACTAACTTTGAAGCCAAGATATTTTTGAACATGCTGAAACTAAACCACTGTTCAGCACTCGCATGTTTTATTACCACTCCGTTTCTTCACCAACAAACTTGTAGAAACTTTATCAGGCATCAGGGTTTTATGTTCATTACCTGAGTCAACAAAAGCTTTCACAGGATGGCCATTGACTTTGCAGTTAATGTACAGCATAACCACCTGTCCAAAGCTTTCTGGGGCCTCCTCCATTGCAATTGTCATATTCTCCTCCACGTTGTGCTGCCTGGAAAAATAAAGAAAGTTAAAACATGGTGGTCAAATACTGAATTTTAATGCATTGTTGAATTAGGTTAGAAAAGACAAAAATCATGTTAAAATTTTGCACTTTCATTATCAGTGAAACCAGAGCTGTGTTGTATTTTGTATTGCATTGTAGTAAGTTGTTATAGTGATTTTTAAATGTTTTTCTACCTGATGTCCTCCTCAATCTTTGCCTGAGCTTCCAAATCAAACGGATCAGCGGTCAGAAGTCTGATTCGCTCTTGCTCTCTTCTGGCTCGATCCTGTTGTTGTTCCAGCAGCACTTTGGTGAAACGCTCTGAGAAAAACCCCGAGATACAACACATGTAAGTGTGTTGTATCACCAATTTGATCTTTATGTAAAACAAGCAAGAGGAAAGACGTTTTTGAAAGTAAAAAAACCCCATGAAAATCTTGTTTGCCAAAGATTGTGTATGGGAGATTGCAGACATGCTTGTAATTGCAGCAAATGGTTGTTCTAAAATGTGTTGACTTGAGGATACTAAAAACAAATAACACACTTTGTGACATACTAAAAACTTTAATGTGTTCACCTAAATCTCCACTCAGCAGGGCCTCAGCAAGCGGAGGGTTTCTCTCCTTGAGCAGAGAAAGCTCGTGTGGATTGGATAATAGCATCTGTTGTAGTAAGGCGGGGTTGTCCAAGCCCTGTGGCGAAGAGCCGCGAAAGGCCATTGGCGTAGAAGGCTGTGTGGGGGGCGGCTGCGGCGGCAGTGGCTGCGGCGGTAGTGGCTGCGGCGGCAGTGGCTGCTGCGGAGCTTGTTGCCGCGGCTGCGGGGCAGAACTTTGATTGGGTGAAGATGAGGTGCCAGGGACTGTGATGGATCTGAAGTCGATACGGGGCAGGCCTGTTGAGGAGGAGAAAGGGAGAGAATTTAGACTTTTCAACCATCCATCCATTGACTTCACCCAATGGTGGTGGGGTGGAGGTGTCTAGAGCCTATCGACACCGGTCACTGGATGAAAGACAAAGTACACAGGGCAACACAAGGACAACCACGCTCACACACATTCACACCTAAAAGAAGTTAAGGGACACCAATAAATGTAATTTTAGTTTAACTTGTGTTTGGGCTGTGGGAGGAGGCTTAAGAACCCATAGAAAAACCCTGGAAAAACAGAAAGACTGGGACTTGAACGTGGGACCTTCTCAACACCATATAACAGAGCTTATTATCCTTCCAGGCACAAACATGCACTGAGTTAACCGCCTTCAGGGAGCGACGAATGAAGGTGAAAGGCAAAAGCTAACCTGACACATGGGACGCGATAGCAGCAGCGGCAAAAGTTTAAGGGAGGGAAATATGTAAAATAAACTTTTTGTGCTTTGTATCATGCCATAATGTTTATTCCCCAATCAAAACCATTCCTGGTTTTGAAACCAATCATATGAACTACCTCTCAGACCAACAATCCAAAGAACAGTTGTAAATGGTATAATGGAAAGGCATTGTTGAAGGCAGAGTGTCAGAAAGAGCAGAAGCTTTTTAAAGAGACAGACATCCAATTTCAAGGCAGGGAAACATTATACAACATTTTTATAAGAACTGAAGGTAATATAGTTGCTTCATTGTGCTAAAAATGTCCCTGCATGCCTGGAAAATACAAAATACTACCTCTTTCACACTTTCAACTCTGTTTCACATCTCTAGCCTGCATGTACATGTCTACAAGTTAAAAATTTCACTTGCACAAATTTTGCCGGTCGCTTGGTTGAAGGAGGACAAGCATTTGTCACCATATTGCGAAAGTTCCAAAGGAAATAAATGGAGAGGGAGTGACATTGCCTCCCGCGTGTCAAGCCCTAAAAACTAATAAGCCAGACTGCTGGTCAAAGGAAATGTCAACAGTCATGTTACCTGGAAAGGCTGGTTGAGTTTGTGGAGGCCTTCTGTCAGCTTGTCGAAGAACAACCACATCTCCATCCTTCACACCGTAAGTCCCCAAGGCACGGGTGGGGTCTTTTAGGGGCTGCTCTACATACGTGATCTGTTTGGAAGAAAGGTTAAGATTATTTAATCGATGGAGATCCCACTGCAGTCCAATCATGCTGCACTTACTATGAGCTATTTCTTGCAAGTATATTGTTCTAGTAAATTGAATTTAAAATACTATAAGAATTTTACAGACTGCAACCTGACAGCAAGAAATACTGGGATTGTTATATCGAACACAATGAACATACTTTAATTTCCCAAATTAAAAATGTCAGAAGATTCTGTTAGGAATCTGGCAAAGTATTCCAGAAGACTACTTTTCCATCAAACTAAATCAGTTAATTTTTGTACAGTCTTAGACCAAAGAGTATACAATAATGTGTTAATGCATTCTATTTAAATTATCTTAAATGAAAAATATTTAGAGATCCACCAATCAGGCCTTTTGTGGTTCACACATATTCCAATGTTTTTTTTGTTTTTTTTATTGAGGTAGCATTTTTTAATTTTAAACTGAAGCGATTATCACAGTATCCCTTTACACATCAAATATTTTTTTCTTGTTCTTTTTCTATATTTTCTAGTGTGATAACGGAAACACATTTTGGTTTTTTTGGTACACAAATATGAGCACAATCTGTACTGTTAATTTTTTTCTACTCAGCTGCACATTTCTTTGAATGAGAGTATGTTAGTTTTAATAACTGCACAGTATTTTTATATGCTCTAAATGTGTATATATATTTACTTTTGTGTAAAACTACATGCTTCTACTTTGGTGCTGGTACACCTGAATTTCCCTACTGAGGGATAATAAAGATTATTTCTCTTACACTCAAAAGAAGACCACAGCACACATGATTCAGTGATACATTTATAGCTAATAAATGGGATTTCTTTGATTTGACGCTTTTCATAGTTATGAAATAAAACATGACTTCAGTATTTGACCCGTCAATCTCTGTTTAGACCTGATCAAGGGAAAAAATTGTCTACTTCCGACCTCTAACCAGTCGGAAGTAGTTCAATGAAAACACTGAACTTTCCAACTGGTTCCTAAAACAAAAATAACAGCATATTTAAACAGCTGTGTTTAGTGTTAAAGCTGTTAAAATTCACTGGACCCTAAACTATAAACTTACAGTTTCTCTTCATCTTGATAAGCCAACCAGAAACATGTAGCTACAGACAACTACTTAATTTGTTCACATACAGTTAACTTTACAGGTTTGACACTAAGCTCACGCTATGGTAGATGACTCTTTATCTATAATGTTCTAATAAATGAGCGAAAATATGTCTAAAAGCATATTTGTTGTTAATAACTCATGTTTCGCAACAGCTCAAGCGTCAAATCATCAACAGTGCGATTCATGCTAGCTACGTTAGCTGCTAGCTGAGTTAGCTCCGCGGCTACATCCAGTTTGGGTCTTGCCTGGATTTCCCCAGCTGGAATTCCTGACTCCAGTTCACAAAGTGCTACAAAGTCCCTCAGCTCCAGCTCCGGGGACACGTCGAGGGCAAACGTGGTTTCTGGGCGATCCCTCGGCGCGCAAAAAACGGTGACCAGCATCGTTTTGTGGAGCGGGGGGAGGGCAGAAACAGGATCACTGGACAAACCCTGCTCTTCTTCAACAGAATGCGGTTAGTGTAGTTCCTTATGTCACACAGGAAGACACGATAACTACGCGTATTTTCCGAAAAATTGAAACGTGTATGTCGGTACAAATGACATCAAAAATCGAAAGTACTGTAAAATCGAAAGTCAGGCACTGTTTGGACTCAGTTGATGAACGCCTGATGTGACAGTTTCTCTTTTAAGAACAACAAAATATTAAGTATTGCTCAACAGTGCCACATGATTTACGGCATGTCGCACAACAGTACTTTCTTCGTCTGTGGTTGTTGCAAGACTTTCATGGGAATGTGCACCGCCTACAGGAAGGTAAAGGGTAGTGTGCACAATAATTGTACTTAGTGCTTCAACATATTTTTACTCAAGTAAAAGTAAAAAGAAGACGCCCAAGAAACTACTCAGGTAGAAGTTAGCAAAAGTACAATTTACATATTTTATGGGATTGCCGGGATCTTACTAGCAAGGAACCCAAACTTTTATATCTTGAGATTTATGTCATTGCGTGGGTTGGAAAAAAAGTTCAAATTCTCAATATCTGTTGAATGGTGACAATAATAACGATAAAGCTCTACCTCCCACACATCATCAGTGGCAAGAAGGTTTAGATGTCTATGTAATGGAAAAAAATACTGCAAGTTTTTATTTTAAGACTTGTTTATAGGCATGTGGTTTCATGTTATTAAACAACATGCAACTTTGGTGAGATTAAACTATTTGCTAGCTTCACTTGATATATGGATAAATATATTTTGATTCATCACTTATTTTTGGAATGCTATTTCTTCATGTTGTTCTGTGTTGCATAATGAGAGGGCAACAATTTCTTGAATAAGCATTATCAAAAATAGATGGAATCAGACAGACAAAAATACAAGGTAATGCACAAATGTTGGTAATTTAAAGAGTAAAGATAAAAAAATAATTACAAAATAAATTCAGGCAGAAGAGGCACTTTTCCAAATGATGTTTTCTCAACATAAAATTTATGAAACCAGTATTTACAGCTGCTTGATAAATATTTTATGGATATATGTGAAAGCAGCGTTGCCGTAGTCCAATCTACTAAAAAGCATGGAAAAACCTTTTCTAATTCCAGCTGAGACATCAGTTCCTCCTCAATATGTTTTTCGGGTGATAGGCACAGCTGACACAGGGGAGGGGAGATCATAACCCTACCTGATCTGACTCTGGTTTTTGTGTATCACTGAAACGGAGGTGTTTAAATGTGTTACTAGTGGCATAAATGGACAGAAATAGCTTCACTTTTTTCAAACTTCTGCAACTTTTTATGCCACGCTGACAGGTGTGCAGAAAGTGAAGGTGGCATATTAGGTTTAACTGCCTAATATGCCTTCTTCTTTTATTAGTTTTTTCTGAGGCTACAAAACAAATTAACTGCAGCTGAATGTAGGAATTATTAACTTTATTGCTTAAAGCTTAGTGTTGACTTTAAATGCTCTTCTTTGGCTCCAAACACCATAATTTGTTATAAAGATATGCAGAACCAAACACGGAGAAACAGCGTTCAGCTTCTATGCACCATAAATCTGAAGCAAACTTCCGGAAAACTGTGAAACAGCTGAAATACTGAGTTCTTTTAAATCAAAACCCCACATGTTTAGAGTTGCTTCTGACCAACATATTTAATGTGTGTTGATGATTTTAATGCTGACACTGTAATGTAATGTCTGTTACTGGTTTCACAATTGGCGACTGTGTGATGTGTTTATGATGTTTTTATATTTTATATTTACATGATGTAAAGCACTTTGAACTGTCTTGTTGCTGAAATGAGTTATACAGATAAACTTGATTGTTTCCAGAAAACTGGAAACTGGATAAAGCCTGCATTTATCAGGCTTTATCTTCATTTCATTGAAGAAAATTCTGGAACATCCACATCTTTATCTTAATATATTTAACCAATGTTTTAATTGAACTATAGGCTCCTGGTGAGATGGCTATTTAGATATATGTTATTAGTGCAGTTTTGGTAATGCATTTTCTTTCTTTTTTTTATTTGTTTTAATTTATAGTTACATAAAGACTCAAAATAGTCTTAAATAAGACTCCATTTAGGTAAGTGCTGTGCCTGAAAGTATCACCTAGTTCTTCTTCAACTGGTGATTATGATCACCTGTGTTAAATGCAGCGCTGAGAGTAAGTAAGACCAAGACTGACATGGTGCTATTATTTGTATCAAAGCAGACCTTTACCAACCCACTTACTGCCTCCACCAAAAACTATTTGGCAAGTATAAGAATCATATTGTTATTATTACTGCAAAATGCATTCATCAGGCTTTAAACGCACATCAGTCGAAGAGGCTTTGCTATTTGTCAATATCTATTATTATTGCTATGGTTACATGTACTGTGTTTTAATAATAGGAAAATCCTGCTAATTAGAATCTTACACAAAAAACATTTTCCTTATTAGTATTGCTTGTTAGTGTCTTATTCATATAAATGCATTTCTACATTTGTAAAACCACAGTTACCATGTTAGTTTGCTTAGTTTTTCTCAGCTTAAGATTTTCTGCTTTGCTCACAGATAAGATCAGAGTAACCACAGTCTTCCTTCTTCATTATTCCAGATACAGGTTGCTGATGCCGCTACCGGAAACATACATCAAAGCACATCCTGTGCATGGAGGTATGATTGACTTCACATCATAAAAGTGTCTGAAAAAGACAGAAAAAGGTTAAAATTGAAAGACGGTTTAAAGAAATAGTTTTTATACATATGGAGTTTCTATTTACTTAAATGTCAATATCAAGAGATAAACTACAATGATATATATTTAGGCAGCAATGAAAGATCAATATCCTTTATTTTGTGTAAAGAAACTCCATATATTGTAACTTCATTTTAGGTTCTTTACTCTTAGGCAAAACTACAATAGATATATTTAAAATTTACATTATTATCACAAATAAAACTTGCACAACTCATACTTATATTTAGCTCAATGTTAATTGCAGTAGTAAAAAAGTTTACTTTTTTGAGTTGTTTTCTATAGTGTGATACATTTCTTGCAAAGTAGGGGTATTTTAATCATGTGTCTTAAATTACAAATTTTGTGTTGAATTTTATTTTCCCAGAAAATACATCATTAGAGGTGAGAATGCAAAAGCCTGCATTGATGAGACTGCATTTCTCAGAAGAATATGTTATACTCCCTACATACACGTCAAATTTGTTTAGTGGTTTTGGGTGGAATAAAATCAAGACTGTACAGGGTTTGCACAAGACAAAGGTGATCTACCGAAGGACGTTTTAATAGAGAAGTCTAGAATTACCGACTACTTCATTTATTTTCTGAGAAGTGAAGCAAATCTTCAGAAAAATCCACTATAAAAATAGTATATAGTAATAGTCACACAAATGAAATCATACACAGAAACCAGAAATGTGCTTAAAGTGTAATTAAAATAGCTGTAAACGTTCTTGATCCACAGAGAAAGTTTCTGGTTGGCTATCTTATGAGCAATAATGTTTGGTGAACTATTCCCCCAATTTAAAGTAGTAGCCCTTAGTACTCTTCTCTTCATGTGAGGTCAAATAGTAACAAATACTCAGGTTCTTTACTATTTAAGATGCTTATCTCCTGGTAATTTTAGGTTGTGAGTAAAAGATTACCTCATCTCATCTGTAACTCATTCTTAGAATGATCACAGTTTTCACAGTAATGTTAAACTGACTTTTGACAGTATTTGAGCAGCATTACAGAAGTGCCTTTCATAAAAAAATAAATCAACCTGTATTTTCGCTCATACTTATAAGCGAGTTCAAGCCAGAGTGGAGGTGTTTTCGACATCCGTTTACTAAGAAGCATGCTTCTGAGTGGTTGTATATCTTGCAGGTTAATCATCAGTGTGTGGTTATTTCCATGTGCACTCCATATGCAAACACATACTGTCATGTTCTTACCGAAAAGCTGCTAAGTTTCCGTTACCTTAACCACAGTGTACTTTTTCCTTCAAAAAGGAGGAAACGGTCCAGATAAAGGTTAGAAAAACATAACAAAATGTAGGTTTGAATTACTGAAGACAATGTTTTGTTTCCTTACTATAACCTCTATTGTAATGGAGACTGGTGAAAACACTGGAAAACACAGATTTCAATCTTAATCTCCCTATAATAAACATATGTTTAATACTTAAATCACCTTATTATCTTACAGAACATTGTATGCTAAAGTAGTTGGTATAACAACCGTTTACTTGAAAAGTTCAAGAAGCAAATGCTTGGAAACAAATTTATGCAGTTCACAATGCCTATATGTTTATGAGATTCTGAGCTAATTACTTCAGAAACAAATTCAAAACTTAATGTGAGACTGAGGCAGTTTTTTCAGTGTTTGGGAACTAATCTTTGCCTCTTATTCAAGAAAAACTGGTTTAAGAAATCCAAAAATAACTCAGGAGGCCCCAGAGACAGCAAATTCTCAGAAATCAGGAGTTAGAAGGAAAACAGTCAGCAGTTTTACTTCCATATAGCAGCTGACTAAATGGTGAGCTGAGACAAAGATTAAAACTGTAGCTGCATTTGAGTTTATACTTACCAAACAAATCCAAAACTTGCAGTTGTATGCATCAAGACTTGGATACTTTACCAAGACATTGTTTTACAACCTGTTAGTTTCCAATCATGGCAATTTATAAATTTATTAATGTAAGGTTTCCATTTTGCTGTGTTACAATACGCCATGCCAAAAACTCATGAATGAAGCCAGTGTTGATGTTATGCTTGAGGAACCTGGACAAAGTTTGAGTTTCCAGAACCAACATAGTTATTGCATGATACGCACAAAATATTGACTTGTCTGGAATGAACTCGCCAACATTATTATGCTTAACCAAAGATGTGACAGTAATCTTGCTAAAATGTTGCCTTTATCCGAGAAATGTCAGGCTTGATAGAACTACTCCAGCTCTTAATGTGGTTTTGTCTCATCATAATCCAAAAAAATAGAGTTTGTCCTCAGTGTATTGACAGAGACGTTCTTATGAGGAGTTGTTTGGACTTGGATTGGTTGAGCCTGAATGAATAAATCTGGCATATGACTCATCCTAGAGCTTGTTTTTATCTAGCAGCTGAAATCGAACACGGAAAACAGACAACTGGTCACTCATACTACAAAAAGGATCCGCAATTGATGTAGAGGAGGATATTAACATAAAGGACTACAGCTGAATATACATAGGATCCTAACTTTTTAAAACTATGTGTGAGTAATAAAACTTTCTGTCAGTTTTAGTTACCTTCTTTATTCCTAAAATTCCATTAAGATTTCTTAATGGAAGATGAAAATCTTCCATTAATTGTTTTCCATCTAAGGTGAGAGCTGGTTGGAGGGATACCACATCCAAAGGGAGCATTGCTGGAGAAAACCAACCCAGTAATACTCTTAATTCAAGAGCTTTCAAAGTTTGGATGAGCTATCCCCCTCTCCCAAACTACATCATTGCTATTATTTCTGTAAACATTTTGCTGTTGCTATGCTTCATATTCCAGACAGTCATGTTTCACTGATGTTGTGGCGTTTCCCTGCTTTAGCTATGCGTAGCGCTACAACATATGAAGCTTCATTTACCTTGTCATTTATAATGCTAAAAGTATGAACTTTCTACAACAACTGCTAAAACAAAAATAAAACAAAAACTTGCTTTTGTGGCAGTGGAGCATATTTTAGATCCAGCCCATGAAAATCCCATTTTTATGGTCTAATTTTTGTTGGCTAAGACTATCTCCTTACTCACTATAACTTTGGGCAGTGAAAATCTCTCAATTTTATTTCTGGCACTGGCGTGGGAAACTTGGCTGAAGTCCACAGTTACGTTTTCATTTCTTTTCACCTTCATGTCACGACCCCCACCGAAGAGCTATGGCACATCTCCCTCTTTGAAAAGCCCTGCTCCAACTCATTGTGACTGCATATAAAGGTGTTCCTACACCAAAGGGATATTTAGTCCCTCTAATGACCTCTGGGTTTGCCTTTGGATCTCCTTCCAGTGGGATTTGACCTGGAAAACCTCAGAATGGAGTCATTTTGATCAGATGCATGAACTCCTTTAACGGATGTTTCCATTTTATGCAGGTCCAAAAATGTGATTCCAGAGAGCAGAGTGAACGGGTTTCCTAGGAAGGAAGACAGTAAGGAAGGAACTATGCGTAATAAAGTACAGCTTTGACAAGATGAGGTCTGAGTACCACTAATGAGGTGGAACTATTTGCCTCAGTGAGACCTGCTCCAGGTGAGCTCCTCCTGATCACACCGGATGAGCATCAACTATGGGAGTCACCTGCCAGTCACACCTTGCATTGGGAGAAGGTAGGAGCACACACACACACACCAACCCCCCCCCCCCCCCCCCACACACACACACCCCAGACACACACGCCAACCACTGCACATCTTTGAGGATATGATGACACACAGTGTAAAAGTTAAATGATTTATTATAATTCTTGGGTGATAAAAGACAACTAAAAGCAGTTCTGCTGATTTTATTGAATGTGTAGAAACACTAAGGAACTTTGATTACTTGGCACAAGTGAGAAGGAGAATAAGAAAGTGATGTAACAAATACCTGGAACAATTTTAAAACTAGGTATTAAAATAATTAAAAAAATTAGAATAAAGGAAAAATAATATACAGCCGTTCATTAAATTAGAATACAATTGAAAAACATATTTAGGAGTGAAACACATTATGCAGATTCATTAGACACAGACTGATGTGGGCTTAATAAAAAGTATGTTTAACACTTGGTTAAAGTTGTTATTTTCAAAAGGTAATTTTAATGTAACAAACAAACCTCAATGGTATGCATAATCTGAATTATTTACTGAGTATGACTGTATAAGAAGAGAAATTTAAATATGCAATAATGATTCTATGTAAATGCCTGATGGGTCTCTGCCATCTTTTTCTTTAATGAATTAACCAATGCAGTTGTTTAGGCAACATCCTCACAACCTGAAACTACTGACCTCCTTTGTGGGGAATGATGGTTAGAACAGAAAGAGCTAGAGTCAATGAAATTACTAGTTCAAAGATCAGACAAACATGTTTCACAAAGGTGACTTAGTACCTCACTGTTTGAACATTTTAAAACCTGACTACAACATTTTTATGACTGATGGTTTCGGGAATGCTTTTTCCTGTCCAGTAAGCAAAGTGTTACATTGGCTTTAGTGTGGAGGAGCAAAAATATGAGCTGCTTTTTCAGCAGGTTTAGCTTTACCAGCGTTTCTTTATTAAAGAAAAAAAGATTAGTTGATGGATGTGAATCCAGAGTTGGACAAAAAGGGAAATCAAGGTAGATTGCCCATCAGGCTGGTCGGCTGTAAAGCACAAAAATTATTAATGAAACAGATTTATATTTACAAAGCGAAAATGTAACCAAAAAAGGCTCTAGTGTGGAACCTTGTTAAACACATCTGAGAAGTCACTAACCTTCATGGAGAATTTGTAATCTAACACATAACAACAGTATTAACTCAATCCCTATAAAAAGGATCAGGTTTTGTTGGTTTTATTTATTTATTTTTGTTACTATATTTTTAGAGACACAGAACTTCATCTCTTCTAAGTTTATATGTCATAAGATTTTCTTTTATGGCAATTCTCCATCTTTTTTTAAAAAAAATTAAATTAAAAAAAGAGAGATTGTTTATTAATGGGGAGAGTTAGGAATGAGTTTTGAAGTTATGAATGTAAATAAATAATATGCTTTTGAAATTAGTTTTAGCTTTAAAGCTGTATTTAATCCAACCATAAGACTGACATAGTGGGTTGGGTTTTGTTTTTTTTTTTTAAGGGGAAAAAAAATGCCGACTAAAAACCCACACAAGGGTTCCTGTTTCACAATCGAGTGGAGCTGTGCACAAACAACCTTGTTTCACGACTCACAGAGAACGACTTAATATGTTTCTGTTTAATCTGCTCATATTCATTTTGACTCTTAATGTGTTAATTGTTGATTCAGATGCCGCAAGATGTAAAAGAGGTAGGAAAAATAACATTTTGGGTGTTTTTTAAAAATTGTTCTTGTTCTGTGTAATGATGTAGAATTTTTTTCTTTCTGTCTTTTTTCTGAAGTACTTAGAAGTTAAACTTTTGTTTTTCTCCAACTTGTGAAATATGTAGGTGAGAAATTGACGGAATCCTCAAGAGGCAAACTAAAATGCGAGCCATGTGGGGAAGAAACTTTTCGGGCAACACCAAAGGATTCTAAAAGTTGTGATTTATGCACAGCGTGTGATGAAGGTAGGAGTAAAAACCTTGCTAACATCCTTGCTATTCATTCAAGTGTAAACATTGAATGAAGCCTTCTGTCTTTTTGCTTCTTTTTACAAATTAAATCAACGACTCTGTAGTTTAAATCCTAAAATGTATTGTTTTTTGGGTTTTACAGAATCAGGAAGCTTTATCAAAGAGAAGTGCACCACAGTGAAAAATACTGTATGTGGATGTCGCGATGGCTTTGTTCCATTTTCAAGGGATTCAGGCATCTGTAAATGTGATATAGGCTCTGGAATGGAAAATGGAGGTAAGGTATAGACTCAAACAAATTTCTTAGGTTCTATTATTTGATCCAAAGGCTGAACCTTAATAAATTTTTTTTATTTTTCTCACTGGCAGTTTGTTCAAAGTGCAAGGAAGGTTATTTCAGCAAAGAGATTGACACACCATGTCAAAAATGGACAGAGTAAGTTTCAATAGTTGCCCACCATTTGAAACCTCAAGTACACATGTAGCTAAACACTGTTGTTTTTGTCTTTGTTATGTTATTGCAGCTGTAAGTCTGCAGGGATTAAACAGGCTGGAAGCTCAACCTCTGACGTTGTGTGTAATGAGATGATAAATGATAGTCAAACCACTGTAGCCCCCACAGCAATCAGAAAGGTTTTCCCCTCACTTTCATCAACACGTCGTCCACATGAGGGGGCTCCAACACAGACACTCTCGAGTACGACCACAACTACTGTTCAGCTCCCCACTGTGAGAAACTCAATGCAGCCCACAAGCATTCACATAGGTAAAACCTTTCCTGCTTTCTGTCACGCTCAGATTTTAGGGTGATGTAAGCTGTAGCTGGACTGTCTCATTTTATTCCAGGTACGGCCATTCTCATTTTGGGAATTGCTGGACTGCTCGGGCTGACAGCAATAACCTGCAAGCTGCATGTTACCCCCTGCTGGCAGTCAAAACCAGCAGTACAGAGTAAGTTAAAGGCAATCTGGGCTCACCCGTTCTTAATTTAGTGAAAAAATATACAGCTCTGGAAAAAAATTGAGACCTCTACACTGAAAACCTCCTAGTATTGATTTCTGAACTCTACCTGAGTTAAAACATTAGTATTGTTGTTTCTAAATGAATATGAACTTGTTTCATTTGCATTATTTGAGTTCTGAAACGCTGCATCTTTTTGTTATTTTGACCATTTCTGATTTTCTGCAAATAAATTCAGAATTTATTCTTGGCGTTTCAGAGACATGTTGTCAGTAGTTCATAGAATAAAAAAAACAATGTTCGTTTTACTCAAACATAAACCTATAAGGAGTAAAATCTGAGAAACTGATCATTTTAAGTGATCTCTTAATTCTTTCCAGAGCTGTATATATTCATTTAAGTGCAAGAACATTGAAGACACCTATAGCAAAAAAAGTCATTCAGTTTTTATACTGGAATAAGATGCTAGTGTGTTTCTCCCGTACAGGTGATTGTCCATTTTAACTTACCATCAAACAACACATTATTTAGTAAATAAAAACATTTGTATGCATTTTGTTGAATGTTTAAGTTATTTTTTGTGTTTTTTGATTTAATAATCCAGGATGGTATAGCATAGCATAATGGAAAATAGTGGCAAAATGTTTCCTAATTAGTTTTTCCTTGATCATATGAACATTTTTGTTTGCAGCCAAGGACTCTTTGTGTCGGAGGCCAGTTGAGGAAAGCGGTGATGGCAGTGAGTCCTCTTTGAAACTAAACCCAGAGCCGTGAGATGAAGTTTTCCTTTGACGAAAATCCTCATCTGATACTTCAGAGAGACATCCCTGGAAAAGTTTAATTTACTGCAGACCCCTCAGATCCTCCTTGTATTGTTTGTTGTGTATTACATAAAACACACAACATCTGCATTGTAACAGGTGTGTTTTTAATCTGTACTGTGGTCAAAATTTGACTGTTTGTTCTGTTGTAATACAGTGTAGGATTATTGAATTATACCTCGCTTTTTAAAACTGTGAAACAATTCAAGGTAGACATTCATCCTCTTGATGTTATTCTTCTTAGGAGGAGTTATTATGGCTGACATGGTGAATATGTTTTTTTCTCATAAGTATACATTTGCCAATACTACCTGGTGAATTTTCTACTATATGCATTTATATGCAGGTTTTATAGACCTTCTGCTGACATTATATATGCTCTAACTGGGCTGGGACAACTCTGAGAAATACGCACTTTGAACAATAATGTGGGTAGAAACTATAAAACATACCCCATACAAATGTTAAAAAAAACTATAGAACAAAATTTCTCTTTTTCATTTACATTGTTTTTAAGTTTCTTTGTTGTGTTATTCAGTGTTATCTTGGTCTGTTCCAACAGTCGCATGTCTCTTTTTCACAAGATAAAAAAAAGCAAATCTGTTTTCAGAAATATGTGGGGTGAGGGGAAGTACCACATGGAGCAAAATGTGCTTCTTTCCCCCCCCCACTAAGAGTTGCCTCCTCTGTTTTCTTGTTCTGGTATTTGGAAAGACTGATATTGTAAATGTGAAGACTTTCATGTTGTTTGTGCCTTGCTGGAAATATTTTTCAGATTAGTGCAGTCAGAGGAGTATGAAACTTTGCCCTAATTACCTTTCACCATTTACCAGATGAGCACTAAGTAGCTTCATGCCTGGTTGAGTCTCAGTGAGTTGTAAAATCAACCCGAAAGGAAACTGATATGTTGATTCATTCTAAGAATTGAAGGTTCCTTTCAAGAAGGTGGTATTGGTTTAGGTAGGAAAAACATTTAGAAATACCATGACTGGATTCATTTTGTATTTGTTTATTTTATTTTACATTAAAATGAACATGTTGCATATGCAGTGTAAAGTAAAGTGTCCTCTAGTCAAGTTTTTCTGAAAATGTATTATTTATTGAAATAATATCACTGATTCTGATGTAAAGTTATGAACATTTTACTTTTGTAGTTTTTGGAACTATGTATGAGCAGTTGTGTTTTTTATACCAATGACATCTCTCTTTCTAGCCAAGGGGGAGACACCACAATGGAAAAAACAAAACAAAACAAAAACTATTCTCTGTTGAATCCTAAATAGTTTTTCTGCTCATGTTCAAGTTAGTTCAATATGGGTGGGCGCCCTCATGTGGTATGTAAAGTTTAGGTACTGTAAAAAAAGAAGAAAACATCGGAGACTATTTTTTGCGTTTTTTTAGACGTCTGGGATGCTTTTTACTACCTCTAGTTTAAAATCTAGAGCTGGATAATAAAATGAAAAATCATCTTTTTCGTGAAATCATATAAAAGAGGAGAATTTAATGGTTTTCTGGAATTAAACTTTCCCAGATCAATATTTTAAGTGTTCTACAAAAGTTGTATTTTTTTTATTTTTTATTTTATTATTTACCATTGATGGATTGAGTTGCACAAAGTGGGACTTACCCAAGGTCCTATTTAGGCAAGAAACACCATGGCTTCTAAATGTGAAGGTCTGCTGCAGACAGAATAACAGATGAAAGACTACCTCCCCAAAACTGCCTGTAAATGTCACTGATCCAGGAAGTTGGTGTGCAGTTTCAGAGAAATTAAGCATACTTTACACGGAACAAACCTGTTTGGGGTCTTTTGAGTTGTAGTCTGGCTTACTAGCACCTGAAGATAAATATCATCCATTCATTAGTGTCTCTATATATTTCTGGTTGTTTTTTTTTTTTGTTTACCCATGTCGTACGTTTTTTCTTAATGTGTGTTTATGACAAACTTGTGTTTATATTATGTATATTATTTGAGTAAAAATTTATTGATCTCTGAATAAGCCTTTGTGAATTCCTTTGTGTTATTTCTGTAAATTTAATTCATTATCATTATAATTTTCTTGTTTTCAAGTAGATATATAATGGAAGATAATCTTATCTTCGCAAAAATTCATGTCAACTAACATGAACTCATCCATTTTATTTTAAGAGTTAACATACAGTTTTAAAGACTTCGAATATTTGGATTTGATTTGAGGACTATACCTTGGTGGTTGTTCTTTTAAACTATTTCTAACAACTGGACCAGGATATATTGGGCAACAAATGAATATTTGATCATCAAAGGTGTTGGAAGTAAGAAAAATGGGCAGATGGTTAGCATTTCCAAAACTGCAGTTCTTGTGTTCATGGTTATTAAAAGTGATCCTTAAAGGAAGTGATTTGAACAGGCATCAACATGGTGGCTGACTGGGGCTACAAAAGTCAAAGTAATGTCGCTCAAACTGTTGAAGAGGTTTGTGATGTTTCTAATAAAACCATCACATCATGGATCACAGTTTGTTGTTGCTACACAGGCTTGGATCAATTAGTGGGTTCATGCCGATACGATAATCTTTGGGTTTGTAAATTGTGATGATCTTATGGTTTTGGATTTTCATGTCTTAGCTCCAATTCTGTTTTGAATTGTGGTCCCTGTTGCATTGTGGTCCCTGTTGCATTGTGGTCGCCCGCTTCCTTTCACGCATTCTGTTCCATTTACTTCCTTTACTCTTGTGAGGCCAGTCGCTGCGATCCTTTGTCACCTTTGTTTCAGTATCTCTAGTTATACATCAAGGAGCAAATACAAAGAAAGGTAATTAAAAGTTGTCCGATAACAAACATTTTTTTTCAACCTGACAAACAAAAAGCTAATTAATCTGGAAAAAACCTTGCATCTTTGCAAACAGCAAACTTATCTCCATTCCCCCACAAAGGAAAAATACCTCAAAAAAGGTTGGGTAAATGACAAACACTCTCCAATGGGTTCAATGAAGTAAATGTTTGAATACCATTTTTTGGTTTTCTTTAACTTTGACTCACAGACAACTTTTGAGCTCAGGAATATAATTTTCATTTATACATAATGCCACTAATATCTTTTTCTTGTCTTACTTGATATTTCTAACGCAGGGGCATAAAATCTGCCTCCAAACTGTTGTTTCATACCTGTGTGCTTCAGTTTTGCACTTTCTAGTTGCATGTGAAGAGACAATATATGGCCTCTGTCAGCCACCGCCTACACTATGAGCTACAGAAGGGGGTGTCCATGTGTATGGAAGAAATTGATTCCACAGTGTCATCACTGCCATTTGTGGTTTTACACCGACAGACTCCTCCGACTACTGTTTGAGCTACGTAAATGCTAGTCATTGACTACGTCACATCCTACAGGAGGTGTTTCGCTGCAGCTGTCTACATGTGTGGTTATATCATGTCTTTAAGAAGCTGAAAAGAGAACGTTGTTATCTGTGGTGGTACAGCTACAGATCATGATGTTTGAAACAAGAGCAAACTCAGACTGAGGCAAGTCAGGAACAGAGAATCAGATAAAAGAATTACTGCAAATACATGGTAATGAGAAAGGAATGTATTCAGCCCAATGAAGCACTGAGGCATTGCCATCTGTCACCTTGATCTCCAACTGTGGGAATGGCTTCAGCATGTAAGACGCACTCAGAGTACCCTGTGGTCAACCTGGAGAACAAACAGAGACTGTAACTCTGCCAACACAAACAGAAACATTAGAGAAACCAAGTATTAAAATCAATTACTAAAGAAAGATAATGGAGGTTTCAACTAAAATTTAAAATTTGGTTGATAAACTAGACCCATTCCAGATGCCAAATAGCAAATGTAGTTAGCATTTTGGGAGCTTAGGCAACTGAACATTTCAAACACACATAAATGGAGAACTACTTAGCTTTATAGGCTTTAGTTTATTGCTTTTATAAATTGTGGAGTACTTATTACTTTAGACCAACATCTGGCTTTATACTTTAAATATCAGAGAAAGACCCAGAGAAACTCCTGTTAGTTTACTTAGCAACCCACAACAAGAATCAAACATGGAGAACCAACATTTAGCTTTATACCTCTCTAACCTTTTTGTCTTTCTTTTGGCTTTTTTCTTTTGTTTAAATTTCCTTCTAATTCATGTAAAGCAGTTGGAACTGCCTCTTTGGTGAAAATGTGCTATATAAATACAATTACCATACCTTTTCTTACCTTACTTGGCTTTGTCTAATTGGCTGTTACCCCCAGTTTTACTTTGTTACCCACTTGTTGCCTAAAATTCAACAATTCACACTCACTATCTAGATTAGTTTTACTTTATGTGCATGCACCACATTTAACAGTAGGCTTAGACTTCCTAGCCCAAGTACTGGCCTGCTGATGTCTCAAAAAAACTATAAACTTTGTAGTTTCACTTCTGGAAATATGGGATACCCAGATATGAAATTAAGTATGTAGACATCAACATGGTGTATTATGCACTTATAGGATGAACTAAACATCTTTTGTCTTGTAAATATCTCCTTTTACTAATCATGATTTGTGATTATGACTGCCAAAATGATGTTTGGAAATCAATAATTCATCACATCTCTGGAGGATACTGCATTTTTTGGGCTCTGAGGAAGACGCCTATGGTGTCAGGGCTTTAGAGTGTGACCAATGTGCTCGTAAATGTGACCAAATTCATCAATAGTACAATTAAAAAAAAAATTAAAAATGAGGTTGCACTGGTGCTACTGAGAAAAAAAGTCTGTGATACAGACATAGATTAGACCAATATCGTAGTCTAAGCCAGTCAGTGATATCACTTCCAGTCTGGTTCCTTTCTGTTGCGCTGCTGGTAATTATGCTGTTCTATCTGTGTCTCTAACCTCAATGCACAGCCACCAACCTGAGTATGCAGTGACACTAATGCACATGTCGATGTGAGCAAATAATTTGTCAAATCTGCACTCAAACCTCACACATGCTTGCTCAATAGATGTTCTGGCATGTACTCCACTCTGACTCTCCTCGTGTTCGGCCCGATGTATCTGCTTGAAAATTAGCAAATGTAAATGAATCTCTCATAATGCCTCCTGGTTCTAATACATTTACAATTGAAACACTGAAAAAGCACATAAAAAACATTGCTCTGCCCAAGTGGCCGCGCTCTCTACAGCCTTTAAATAAGATATCAAACTTTTGTGCTGGTGCAACCAAAAAAAAGTTAAGTACACCAGAGCAACCAGTGGAAACAGTAAGACTAGAGTGCTGGGACTTACTAATTTCTTAGGTATCTACAGATTATTTTACTTGTAGGAAAAGTTTTTCTTAATGCCAGTGAGTAAACAAAACAGTCTCATTGTTAGTTCTAATAATATTTTTGACTCTAAATGAACTGATATAGAATATTGCATAGATTTGACATTGATGCCCCATGTGCTCACCATTTCATAAACATGCATCACAATCTGGTTGGTTTTCAAAGCCAACTACATTGTGAGTATATGTGCTCGAACAATGAAGCAGGTGGAGCAACTGCTCCCCAGTGGGTCACTAAAATATGTTGGGGTTTTTTTTTGGGGCACAAATGCATGTAAACAAGCTTATTTGCAATACAGTGCCTGTATTGCATATTTTTTTAAATTTGCTTTAGTGCAGTTGTGTGCGTATGATGTTTTCTTTAATATATACTTCAACACAAGTTTCAGCAGAGACAGATTTGGGCAGATTTATGTTTTTATTTAGTTGGATGGGTGCACTTAAAAGTGTAGCTTCCTATCCCTACACCTTGAAGTAATTGGACAGGAAATCATGTGCAAGGAACATATTATTAAATATGAACCACTCGCTCCCACAAATCTACAAATATATTTTAAGTTATTTTGTTTTGTGCAGGCCAAGGGAGACTAGCTGTAGTTTTTTTCCTCCACTTTTCTCACCCATTTTTTTAATCAATGACCTTTTACTTGGTCTGGTCTGCAGTGATAGCTGAGTAGAGTACTCCTGTGACATTAGAGAAAGTCTGGGGAGGCAGTTTGATGTAATTGTGTCGTGAGCAAAACACAAGAAGGCACATTGTGGTTGTGCTGTGAACCACAGATGTTCTGCAGATGACGTGACTGTAATTTAAGTTGAATGTTGCTTTAGTTAGATTTTAAAAAGTCAGAAGTTATGTCTGGGTCTGTGTGGGCCTGTGTTGATGGTTGGCTATCAAGTTTTTTGTTTGGACCAGGAAATAGTCACCGGAAGTTAGGCTCTTTTCAGAGAGCCAGCTCTTGAGGTGCAGGTCAAAGAAGAGCCGACTATTTTGTCTCCCAAACGGTTACTAATGAGCAAATATTAATATTTTGCAAGTTAATATGGCATTTAGGGTTATTGAGTTAGGGTTGCCTAATTTTATGTATTTGTTCTATTACATTCTTTGACATTCTTACTTTTGTGTAATGTTTTAATCAAACTTTTCATTTTCATTTAACAAAAGAACAACAAATAAGCAAAACACTGCTGAAAAATCTTTTGAACCAAACCATAATAGAAACAGATCCAAACTCAGAAACCAAATTATCCCAATAATTTTAGATGCTGCTTCCTTTAAGGGTTTTAGCAGCATACTTCCCTCCTCACCATTGTCCACTGACTGAGGGGATGGACACATTATCCACCTGACTGTCTCATCTGTTCCCCTCTGTTTCCACATGATGGTGCGATCAGATACTCTCACTTCAGACTGGCCGCAAGGCTACTATGCTTCCAGTTAAGACAAAATTCTGCCATGTGCCAGACGGAGTCGCTGAGAGTGAGAGCTGAACGAAAAAAGGAAATGTGTGGAGCCAGCTCTTCTGATTCACTGCAAAGCATAAGCTTTAAGACATCACTACTGTGAAGAACAGGTCTAACTTTGAGATGCATGGCATGTCACCAGCACTAAAAGTAACCAACTGACTGAACAAGAGCTAGACCAGATATACAGATGGAGAAAATTACAAATCACAATTAGTTGTGATAAAGTATGGAAAAATTGAGTCTAATCTAAATCTCTATAATGCCACACACAGAGTAAGCCACGTTTTAATTAACTTAAAGTGTTTGCACACTTCATCATGCAAAAAAGATCTTAATCTACTGTGGCTTGAGTCACTTGAGAATGTGAACAACCACAGCTAAACATTGATTTCCAATTCCTTGAAAATGTTCAACTACAACTTCACTTAATGTTTCAATTTTAAATTTGATTTTGCCTGCCAAACTGTAAGATAGTTTGGTCAAGGGTCATCAAGGTGAACAGAAAACAGCATCAGCCACAGGTTTCACTTCTTCTGAAGATGTTTATTTTAAACACGTGCCTCAGACATTCCTCCTGAGCTTCCAAGAACTCAGTGTTTTAAAGCCAGTTGGCAACACACCTGTTGCTAAGTGGACCAAGCCACAATTAAACAGGTCAAAAATAACAAACAATAAACAGAGAAACAAGAACAAAATGATTGATCTAATTTACAACTCATTTATATAATGAAAGGGTCTGAAAAATAAACCATGTACTAGAAGATAACTAAAAAAAAGTTACTTCAAAGAAAAACAAACAAAGCAATACTCCAAAGAAAACCCTCTAATTGGTAGAACCCAATGACATCTTCCAGCCATTCAAGCATGAAATACTGGGCCGGCCCCTCCCATATTCCTGCCCTGCTGCAGATCTACAAAACAAAGAATGGTGAGTACAAAAGGA